>CM052099.1:2722209-2770786 GCA_028453745.1 Agapostemon virescens
AATACCTAAATATTTTGAAAAATAATTAGAAGATAGTGCCAGAAAACTGGGATTACTAGAAGACTTTTACTTCCAACAAGATAACGATCCCAAGCACACAGCTTGGATCGTGAAAGAATGGATCATTTATAATACACCACTCATGTTAACCACTCCCCTACAAAGCCCAGATCTCGATCCGATCGAGCACCTGTGGGCAGAAATTGGAAAAAGACTAAATAAATATCATACTACATCAAAACAAATGTTAATGGATAAAATAACTGAAATATGGAATTCTTTTGAAACCAGTTTCACAATAACGCTAGTACATAATAAGGAACGTCGTTTAAGAAAAGTAATCGATGCGAATGGTGGTCCTACAAAATAGTAACACATGAAAGTGTAACATGCCTGGTGTTTGTTTCAAATAAACGTATTGTAAATACTGTATATATGATTGAATTATTTTTCCTACTTTTACTAACATAATCGTGGGACTTCTCTCTTGCTATAGACACTAAATTGTTTTAAATATTTCGGATTAACACACATATTTCATGTGCTAAAGATAAGAAATTTGACCGTTCGAATACTTTCGTTAGCCACTGTATAGGCTAATTCGTGTATCTAGGTAGCATTGAATTAAGTAGACAGTGTGAATCGGTGTTTGTTGCGTTTATTTGAACTCGACGATTGTGACCGTGGTTGAGTTTCGTTTGACAGTACTATTGAGACTATTTCATATTTCAAAATTCGATATTGGGACCAGGTTAGGGGCCAATCAGCGGCCGTGACAGGTATTCTGGCCAACTATTCACTATTAACTATCGGGTGGGTGCACAGAGATCTCGTTTCCGTGTGGTCACGCAATTATAACATTTACGACGAAACAATTGTAATATCAATGGAAATATTTAACCCTTAGCACACGAATGCTATAAATCTGTAAATCTAACTTCTACGGCGCCATTAAAACTTGCCATACTATTATTTAACCCTTTCGTTACGGGTACCGACTATAGTCGACATCTATGCAATGATTCGCGCAGACTCTCATCGGTAAACAAAAATCATGTTTCTCATAAAATGCGAAGAAACAGTAGTTACGTAGCTCTTAAAAAAGTGTACATATTACAAGAGAATTCCAAGATGGCGTTGAAAGACGTAAGTGCGGAGCGAATCGCCGTAACGAAAGGGTTAAACAACTTTTAAATCGCTAGATTTACTGTAAAGAAATCGATAAAATTTTTAATGTTCTAAATACGAATAATAGTAATTAATTTCATATATACAAAAGGAAATAAGCCATGTATAATGAAGCTGTTAAACATACTCTTTCGATTTTGGAATCGAATTGCTTCGAGTGTAAAGGGTTAATAATAACAAGAAATCATTTTCATCTGGTTATTAATTAATTTTTGTATCTCTAATCTCATAAGTTAACAGTTATTAGTTTAAATAGTGTAAGAATAGCTTATCTATATTAGTATGCAATCAGTGTTATATTTAAGTGTTATGTATGTTTTTATTCATTACGTTTAACTATTGTATGTATGTTTTTATCGATTTACGAACTACTCTGTTTTGTTCACGTTACTATGTTTCGGATTTTGTTAAATAAACGTTGGAGACAGTTCCCCGCGAGCGAGCAACCAAAAAGCACGTATCACGCCGTGTCGAGTCTTACAATAGTGAATATGTTAATATTGCAGTAAAACAAGAATATTAATAAGAAAATGATACGTCGTACGTTGCAAATGTAACACCATATATAATCGGAAGCGAACGAGCATAAATGTCGGTTGGCCATTAAAGCTGAATAAAATTTGCACGTTTAAACAGGTTGATATCGGTTTACATATATTGCAAAATCTATACAACCATGGCTGGAAAACCTTTTGTATCTCCTATATCATATTTATAATTTAACGTTTGCAATTTAATTAACGCTGTACCGTGAGAATTTTTAATGCCAATGTAATTAGTTTATCCCGCGACTGAACATGTACCGTTATTTAATATGGTTACCATATAGAACGTTTGTTTGACGTTCGGGAAAATTGGTTGTCTCTTTTCAGTTCCAACCAAATTGTTCCCGCTTCAAACATAATTGCTTGTTTGCAAATATTTATGCAACCCTATCATTCTGTGGTAATTATTTTGAATGTAGGATAAAATATCATTTTTCATACTGATAATATCAATATTTTAAAAATGATACCAAACGGATTGTGTTTCTACAAAGACGTCTTTCTAGAAGTTTTTCATAAAATACGAATGTGTAAAAATTCACAGAAAAATTGTGAATAACTCGGATAGCATTGAAATAAGTATTTCTGTTAGGTAATGGTTAGATTCGTGAATATAATATGTCATTATCTTACCTTTGCGAATTCAAAATTGGAACTAATAATATTAACTGAATCACCGAGAAATATTTTTTTTTTGTAAAATAACGACCGCCTATACGTCGCAACGGATTTAACAGAAGAAATAACGTAATGAGGATGAAAACTGTAATCTCATCCCCCATATTCCCCTTAGTTATATATCTTTAGTTACCCTTGAGGGATTAACATTACTTTTTATCTTTGTATACACAGAAAAAAGATCTCATTCGATAAAATAACAGTGAATATTTCGAATAAAATCTCGAAGATCTCTCATTTTTAGGATTGATAATTGATTATGCTCTAAACATTCCGATGAATGAAACTATTTTTGTTACAATGTGTGACTAATGGCTCACGAAAGTATTCGGACACTCTTTAAATCTAAAAACATTTTTTAAAATTGAAACACACGACTTCACTTTTCTAAAGCAATTAGAAGCTATGATTCACTAAATGAAATGCTAAAATAGTTCCGGAACAATACTAATTGGTAAAAATTACATGAAAAAATAAAGAAGACAAATTTTTAAAAATGTTTCTATTTCAACTCGTAATGAAAATTTCAAATATGCGTTTCGCAGATCTGTGTTGGTTATACGCGTGCTAAAAATTTCATCGAAATCGATTGAAGCAGAAAAAAAGGACATGTGTCGAAAGATGTAAGAATTTGTGGAGTTTAAACTGAATCTGACCAAGAATCGTGAAAAATTACAATTTTCATCATTTTCGATGGCATGTAGCTCTTGCGTACGTCGATCGATATCAATAAATTTTTCTGCATCATAGATTTACAAAATGCGTCAATAAATTTTTTCAATAAATTTTTCTGCATCATAAATTTACAAGATGCGTCAATAAATTTTTTCAATAAATTTTTCTGCATCATAGATTTACAAGATGCGTCTTTAAAAGTTTCAGTACGTGGCTCAAATAAAAAATATGTACACGCTTCCATTTGTCATGTAAACAATAGCAATTGCAATTTTTAAAAAATCTTTTCGGATATCATTTAGTAAACCAATGCATCTAATTGTTCACGAAAATGTCAAGACATTCGGTCGAATCATAAAGAAACTATTTAGATTTAAAGAGTGTTCCAATACTTTCGTAATCCACTGTATCACTGTATTTACACTTGAAAATGTTGCAGAACTTGTGTTGTAACCTGGTGTAGTTGTCAACAAGTATTAAATTTTGTATTGATTAATAAATGTGCATGATACGAAGTTCTAAAGATTTTAATGATCTCTGATCTAGCTTATCGGACGTTTCGTCATATAATTCTCGGTACATCAAACATTCTATTCAAACCTCAAGGAACGACAATACATTATTGGTTACTCGATACTCTTCTCGTTTCAGACTTTTCATAGGATTGATACAAACATTCAATACAAACTTCCAATGGATTTTGATGCGACTACTCAGATTTGTTAGTACAGTTATCAATTGAATCAATTCCTACGAAATTATAATTTATAGGGTGTATAACTTATAACACATGCAAGGTGTTAATTTAAACTCGAGCACCTTAATTATTTCCGCAGTTATTAAAAGTAAAAAGAAATTGCTAAATATCATGTGCATGGTTTTAAGGTGGGAATCCGATGGCGATAAAATTTTTTAATGTCATCGTAATTTTTTGCATATTACCATGCATCTTTTTTACAACGATATGTAATAATTCAGCCATTTATTTTGAAAATGGCCTAAGTCCATTTGTCAATTACTTTCGGTTGCCCGTGGTTACATGTACAACTTCAAGTTATTTATCAATAAAGCATTTAAGGTTACTTATATTCCGAGTAAATACGATAATTCTGGACACATAAGTTTTCAGAGTTAGTTCAATATTTATTTATTTTGAGAGTGGTCCAAGTCATTAGTTGCACCAATCAACCAATTGCATTAGTTGAATAATCAGTACGTTTAATTAATGCATTTAAACAAAATTTACGAAATATACATATTATTTACTTACAATTAAATATAAAACTTAAAATTGAATACTAAATTTTAGAAATTATTTCACCCATAGGGAAGAACAAAACGACAAGACCATTTAGTTCAGATAGTGAAGAAGAATTAGTAACTAGTGATATCAAAGAAAATTGAAAAAGAAAGAGAATTATAGAACAATATTCGTCGTCACTGTTTGTCCCCCGAGATTATTAAAATATTATCAAAAAGTGTCGAAAAGGTAATAACTTTATTGTACATGAAATGAGACAAGAAGATTTTTTATCAACAAAATTATTAGAAGACGCAATTTTTAGAAGGGTAAAGAATTCTAAAGGAGAATCAATAAACTGGTTAAATATATGTTGGATGTGTTTTGTCAGAAATGAACCATATAACATTTTTTATAAGACATCAATGAATGAGAACGAAAATTTTAAAGTCCTGAATTTATTACCACGTCGGGGTAGACCAAGAAAGTTCGAAAATATTGTATAAAAATATCAGACAAATTATAACAGCAAAATTCAAGGACATAATTGACCTATTTCGATATATACCACCGAAACATCATGATTTCATCAAATCCCTTTCACACACACAATGTAGATGAATAGTAAATTGTTTTGTAATTTATGTTTGTAAAAAATGTTTTGAATCGCATAAATTATGTTTGTGAACTGTTGTAAAGATATGTAAAATAAAATGAGTATTGTTTTTTTCAATTTGAAGCCTTAAATTACGTTGAATGGGTTCCTTCAAATTTTATAACTAATCTGGTTGTTAATTTTGAAAGTGGCCTAATTCCATTCTTGGTAAGAAAACGTATATTATTCACTTAATAATTGCCATTATTTTAATAGGAACTATAAATTTAATACCTTTAGATACACTTAAGCACTATGACTCATTAGTATTCTGTACGTATATTTTTAATTGCATTGAAACACAAACCCTTAAGTATAAATGGACTTAGGCCACTTTCAAAATAAACGGCTCAATTAGCATCGAAATGAATTCAACACAAACTATAATATTGAAGGGCAAAAAATCTGTTTCAGTTTGAATGAAACAATTTGATATACACATAAAAGAGGAACTACTTTTTTTTAACTATGTGGCATTGACGTCAATTGCGATCGAATTTCGATCGATCGATAGCCGCAGTTAATATATAATGGCGAAGGTATCGGTGGTTTTTGATCGAGGTAATTAGGTACACCGCTATTAAACTGCTGACACATTAAACACTTTTAGTTGTGCGTCAAAGAAGAACGGAACTTTCTTGATTACCCGACACTATCGTCAAGTAGGATCCGATTTCGGTCGACCGATAAAAGCACTTCATACAAAATTGCTTTCAGTAGCTTTGACATGTTGACATTCCAAGCATGTAAAAACAATCAGTCAGTACAGCCAGTGTATCGTTAGGTCTGTGCCGATCGTCTACCGTACCATATAGTGTTTTATTGTTGTACATTTTGTTATTTTAAAGTTTGTGTTTTAATTTGTAAGGAAACAGCTTTTTAAAAATCATTTACACTTTCAATCTGTTACTGATAATTTTTTTTTACCAAATATCACACTAAAGCATTATTCAAGTTTGTGAAATAAATAATTGTTAAAATGTAAAACATCTTCTATAATAAATAGATGTATAAAATATATAGTAATATTTAAGAATAATTTATGTGAATGTAATAGCAAATGCAAATTAAAAATGTACATATATACATCGTATTGCTTGTCAAGCATGCCTCTGGAGCGTTCAAAAATGTGCGGGTCTTGGGAGCGCGTTGAGCGCGCAGAACGCCATACGCAATGTGTTAATGACATCCAATGTAGCAGTTTATAACAGTTGAAATTCATACAGAAATGTTTGGAAACCAATATTATAGATACCTTTGTTCGAATTACCTTTATTAAAGGTATAACGAACGCCATTTAACACTCATCAACAAACAAAAACGAATATTGAACAATCAAACTGATTTTCTGGTAATTAGATTTTGGTGTATACTCAATATTTTCGTCTTGTAACAACTTCGAATTCGTAAATTCGTATACTAAACTTCGCGGGATCGTAAATCTCGCTCCGCTTGTTCGCGACGAACTTTAGGCACGTTTGACATAGTTGCAATTGATTACGCCTAGTCGAAGTAAAATTCGTCTTTTAAAAACGATCACTTGGTTTGATTAATATTTAACCCTTAGTATTCGAGTGGGGACTCTGAGGCGCTGCAAAATTTATCACACTATTATTTAAAACAATTTTAACATAGCTTTTTTTTTGTATCTAAGAAACTGCTAAAAATGTATCGGCTGTAAGAACGAATAACGGTAAACAATCCCATATACATAAGATGAAATAATGCATATAGAATGAAAATATCTTACATCAGAAGAAACTCAGGTTGTCCAAGTTTTCCAGTATTTAAAATAAGTGTTTTTTATTATTACAAAACGGGCTACTGTGTATATAGCGGTGCTCTAGGTTGGGCTATATTTACACGTTCAAGTTCATAGTAGAATTCCCGTTACCGTTGAAATCTGAAATGTAGCTGAAGGAAAGTTCTTCAGTAATTAGTAAATTTTAGAGTTCACTGTCATTTCAAGGTCGTGCTATTATACATGGATGTATGCACAATAATGTTTGTTATAACATACAACAACAAAAACTGTGTATATATATGTAAAAAGACACGAGTAACCTTGGAGAAACGATTAAATAATTACAATTTACAAAAAACGATTCTTCCATCTGATTCGTCTTTTGAAACCATTTAGATTACGTTAGCAACATTTTTTGTATTTTCAAAGGTAGTGGAGATATTTAGGTGTCCTGTTTTAGACGAAACACCCTGTATAAGTGAAGTAGAAATCCGGCACAAACCAGTATCAGTGTGTCTTCTGACCCCCTGATGGAGCTTGTTACAATGCTTGTGAAACGTTGGAAAATATCTTCCTTTAGAACACGGTTTACACCCGAAAGCCTCAACAATAATAATTGTATGATGCATTTTCTGCATCAGTGTTCTGTTTTACGTCTATTCGGATTTTTTGCTATTGGTTGACTCGAAAATATAAGGGATAACTAAACAGTTTCTTATCAGTGAATGGGTGGTGTATTATGGTCGTTGGAGTAGTTGCGGTTGTAAGAAGATATAAGCTATGACGAGAAGTAATTAACCCTTCAGAGGCCGATCTTTTTTTTTTGTTAATATAAAAAATGTACGCAACAGAAAATCAACAATTACAAAACCTATATATGCAGATTAAAAGAAATTTACCAGTTTAAACAAATTTATTATAATTTGTAACTTTGTAACTTTGCAGTAAGAACGGCTTACGATGTTTGCATTTCTGTGCACAAAAGCTTAAGCGTGAAATTCCATAAAACAGTTTGCACTTGGCGTATTTAACATAGATGAACGTTGCATTTTCAACATTTTATTTTTGGAACCTATTTGTTGCATCACGTTGCATTGCAGTATTGGTATAGTCAACTGTATCTCTTATAATTTTACTAGCAAATTGTTTTCGAAAATGGGTCACAGAAGAGTAGGGTCCTTCGGGATCTTTAGAACAATCTCCTTTCCAAGAACGATGACAACTATTATTCGTCTGTTTTTTTATGGTCCTGAATTTTCCTCATCCGATGATGATTCGGTACTAACTTCATCGTCAATGTCAATAATGTTTATGCGTCGCCAGGTAAATACTACTGGATGGTCTTCGTCGGACTCAGAATCTAATAAAGAATCTTCGGATCTATACCGCTAATGGGTCTAATTCTAATTCCTCTATTACTTTCATGTGATTATGTATCCATATTTTGGGTATATAATATATAACTCTGAAAATAGAAGAAAGCACGAGCATTATCCTAAATGTACCAAAATCTATCATAATAGCCTACTGTAACCTGAAAGTCACAAAACTGTATCATGTACAAACAGTAACAAAATGATTGTTGAAATTGCAAAAAAATAAGTTGTTATTGATATGCAAATCCTAAGCTATGATGTACGCTTTGTTTTGTTTAATAGACAGAATATAATAGAATAGATAGAAGAACAAATAATGTAAATTGCACAAGATGATTCCGTTGGTTTCTATCCGCAGACAAAACTTGCAAGGCATTTACTTTAATATTTCTGATTGACGGTGCTGCCAACCGTTATCAATATTGTTATTTGTTACCCCGGAGACATTATATAATTTAAATGTACACGTTGTCTTTTAATAAACTAAAATCATTTGGTAAAATGTCAATATTTTAACATGTGACTTGAAAATTATACAGCACCATAGAGAGTTAAGAAAAAAAGGCCGAGGTAGTAATAAATTTGCACTCGGTGAAGAGTATCTCCTCAATGGGCTTCGCAAACAAATGAATGACCTTTAACCTCTCGCAGCCTTACCTCCTACGCTCGCCTACTAGGTAACCTTATCGACTAGTTTTCCAGCAGATCCAAAACGAAACACTCCACTTTTTTTTTCTCTTCTCCCACCACATCATCTTTTTTCTCGCCGCGAATAACTCTTGTATAATAAACGAACAAACTTCTTCACGTCGCAGATGGCTGTATCTAATTTTCATACTCAGTTTATTTGCGACTGAATAGGTATATACTCGAGTATATCAGTGTTGGAATTTATTTCATAAATTTAGAACAAAATTACTCTATTATTTCTTTAACACTTTGCCGGCCGCTGTCACGCTCGAATGATTTCTCTTTGCGAACCGTTATCGGCCCCTGTCACGTACGCGTGACTTATTTTGGTCAACGATGATGCTCCATATCGAAGTTTGTATATGTAGACGCATTATTGCAGACCAATATTTGACGATTAGGGAACATTGGTTGCAACTGTTTTCCCCTTTCAATTTACCAGATTGTCTTTTATTGAAATCTTTTTCCGCGGATGCTTCTGTTGTTAGTAGAACGTGCGTGAATCTCGCCGGCGGCAGCGTAACGATGATGCGAGAAACGAGCGGCCGGCAAAGTGTTGAAAGGATGGATCGATTGAACCGGCTTTTGACCTGTATATTGATCCTCGATCCTCAGTTGTTTATATTCGACTGTTCCTCCTCTGTATCGATCTCTTGTGTCTTTCATTAGTAACGTTTCTTTCGAAGTGAAAAGACGTGTCTCATAACGTGCTTCTAGAAAAGCTATTAACCCTCTATGGGCCCTTGTAATTTTCAGGTCACATTTTAATTTATCGACATTTTACCAAATATTAGGTCAAGTCATAAGTAACTTCCGACGCAGCTATGTAGAATCTATTATTCGAATTTACCCGCTATGAGTTACCATGACAACGAGTTTTTGTTTTCATTAGTTACACGAGGTTTCCGTTAGTCTTTTGTCAACAACTTTGTATGATACACGTTAAAATAAACTGCTTCTTTATCCTCTGAAATGGAGAGCCAAAAAGTACATATTCGTCATGTGATGCTTTGGGAATTTAAACAAGGCAATAGTGCTACGGCAACAGCCGAAAAAATATGCAGAGTGTATGGTGAAGGATTGATAACTGATCGGGCAGTTAGAAATTGGTTCGTAAAATTCCATTCTGGAGATATGACTTTAAAAGACGAACCGAGGGCGGGACGTCCTTCTGACTTCGACGACAACCTTTTAAAGGCAGTATTGGAGCAAAATCCACGTCAATCGACAGGATGTATAGCAGAAAGGTTGAATACATCGCAATCAACCGTTATCCGCCACCTGGAGAAATTAGGGAAAATCAGCAAGTTAGGAGTATGGGTACCTCACAATCTCAGTGAACGGAATAAAGACCACATACAGCAAAGGTGACTCAAGAAAAAATTCTTGAGCTTGGATGGTCTGTTTTACCACATCCTCCTTACTCCCCGGATCTTGCCCCGACAGACTACCACCTTTTCTGTTCCCTACGAAATTTTTTCAATGGAAAAACTTTCAATTTTGAAGAGCAAATCACACAGGCTGTCGAAAACTTCTTCCAGTCCAAACCAGCCACATTTTACAAGGAAGGAATTTATAAACTGCCAGGAAGATGGGAGAAGGTTATAGATAACGGTGGTGAATACGTAATAAATTAATGTAATTTTTTTATTTAATGTGAGCAAAATAAATATCTGATAAAGAAACGGAAGTTACTTATGACTCGACCTAATTATTATGGCTTTTGTCATGAGGTAGCACATAAATCTTAATTCTATAACGTTGCCAAGAGAACCAATATTAATATTTACAACCGTTGCTAGGCTCATCAACCTGAAATAACAAAATAAATGCTGTGCAAACTGTCTGCAGGAAAAATAAGCGAAACCATTTGATCCAATTGATATTATTTGTGCTTTTGTCAGTGATTATCAAACTAAAAATAGTGCACATAATAGCTCTTGGTTCATATATCATAACAACCTATTTGTTTGCATTTTAATATTCAATTTGTTACTGTTTTTTTATGATACTGTTTTATAACTTTGAGGTTACAGTGGGCTATTATGGCAGATTTCGATACATTTAGGATAAAGCTTCTGCTTTCTCCTGTTTTCAGATTTATACGTCATATATCCAAAATATGAATGCAAAATTAGATAGAAATAACCGAGGAATTAGAATTAGACGCATTAGCGGTAATAGATCCGATGATTCCTGATTAGATTCCGAGTCCGATGAAGATATAATAGTATTTCCCCGATGACGGATAAATGTCCATGATAGTGACGAAGAATTTAGTACTCAATCCTCGTCAGATGAGGAAGATGCAGGACCACAAAGAATTGTTTGACAACCACTATCCCAGACGAATAATAATAGTTGTTATCACCCTTGGAAAGGAGATTGACCTAATGTCTCCGAAGCACCCCATTCTCCTGTGACCTATTTTCGAAAACTATTTGACAAGGAAATTATAAGCAATATAGTTGACTATACCAATATGTATCCACTGCAATGTGATCTAACAAAGAAATTTCAAAAATAAAATGCTTAACGTCAAGTGAAAATTGTTTTATGGAATATTCACGCATAAGCTTTTATGCACAGAAGTGCAAACTATAGGCCGTTGTTACCTGAAAGTCACATAGTGAATATATTGCTATAAAATTGTTTAAACGGATAATTTTTTTTTCATTTGCATATATAAGTTTATAATTTCTGATTTTTCGTTTCCCAATTTTTTTGGATTAAAAACAAAAATTCGGCCCGTAGAGGGTTAAAATATATAAATTTTATTTCATATTTCATAACATAGTGAATTTTATTATATACCCATATTCCAATAATCAGAAATTATTGTTCACATTCACATAGTTTGCTTAACAATCGGAGATATCACCGGACAATTAGATCAAAATCGACTAGCAATAAATTCGATGTTTGTCCACAGCAAGTCTTGCCGTAGATCGATGCATATACAGTAATGAGCATAACTGAACCAATAACCACGAGCTTTATATAAATTGCTAGGAATATAGAAGAACAACAAAAAAAGAAATCACTGACACATCAAAGACACTTATTTATACTTGAAAGATCAACAGAGTTTCATTGATTATTCGACACTGTTGTCAAGTAGGATCGAGTTGTGATGGATCGATGAAGATACTTAATACAAAATTCCGAAGGTTTCGGTGGTCTTTGATCCATCTAATCAGGAGCTCAGCCGGCAAATTCCTGGCATATTGAGGATACGTGTCGTATCAGCGGCATCAGATCGCCCATACCATTCTGGAGATTAATGAGGTATCTATCGCACGATATTACGGCGTACTATACACAGAGCCTGTTCTGCCGAGAAAAAACTTAATAAACCGCGGCGATCTCACGAGAGCCCTGTCACCGTACAGCCACCGGGCGTGGCCTTTTTCCAGGCTGTTCGGGCTAATTGCCTGTGAAATCATCATTTTTGAAATTCTTTTCACACTTCCGCGCCTCGTTTGAACCTTGTTCGAGGTGGGGCCTGGCCGTCTAAAGGGTCGCATGACATATTTAGTTGTCGTTAGTTCGCCGAGGAGCGGAGAGCAGTGCGCGTTTCTTTGACCAGAGCTGATCGATCACGGCGATGATGACGAGCGAAAATGAGAGAGGAACGGATAGGATGGGATTATAAATTGTGCCCCTGTTACCGGGATGAAAGCGTCTCTGAATATTTTATATTCGCGAAGCTACGTATCGATTGGTTTCCACGCTATTTTGCGGTCGTTTAATTAAAAACTCCGTCAAGTCCGTATTAACGAATCCCGCGTTATCAACGCGTCGCTCGCATGTAGACACCAACAAAGATGGACGGAGAGAGACAGAGTGATAGAAAACAGAGACACACGCACGCGTGGAGAGAGAAAATGCGAAAGGGGGAGATAGGGAAGAGAGATAGAGGGAGAACGAGGGAACGAGAGAGGAATATGAAGAACAGATCAAGAGAGGCGCGAGGAACGGAATGCAAAAATGCCCCGGAGGAAGCTCCCAGCGGGCACAAAAGCTCAACCAAATTAGCTTGGGATTCTGGAAATGAATAGATACGGTAGTCGTTTCATTCATCGGGCTCCAATTTTCCGTGCTGCTCTATTAAAAACGTCGGGCCAGATCCGCTCCCGAGAGGATACTCGCCCGAAGAAAGAAGATTCAAAAGAAGAAACGAGTGTGGTAGTGGAGTAATTACGTTCGATTTCGTTTTGACGGTAACGGGCATCGAGCCGTGGGCGACACGCAAATTGCCCGGCCGTGTTTCCAGCGCTGACGAAAGAATGAAAATGTCTCGGGGAGCACGTCGATATTATTTTACCAGCCGCTTCTCGCCCCTGTAAACCGTTTACCTTGGAGGCACGCGAGAAAATTGTTTCTCGCAACAATCTTGCCGTTGGAGCGAAAGAAAATTTCGTAGGATCTTTATGAAAATCGGTATTCTTGCGTTTTTGGGATTACCGATGTTCAATGTATTTACTTTCGCAAATACAAAATTCAATACGGAAAATCAAATGCCGCCCTAACAAGCGCTGTTCTTGTTTTAACCCTTTGCACTCCGAGCAACTTTAATTGCTAACTCGAGACATTTTGTTGTCTTAGAATAATTCCATTGTACGTGGCTCATTTCTTTTGATGGATATCAAATTCGTTACTATTAATCTAGTAATTTTAGTAAATTTTAGTATTAATTTAGTAACTTCTTAACAGATTCACGACCGTTCACGTGAATTCGCATTTTTTCCAAGTTCTATTCCTGGTTGCCGCTGACGTGAATTCACGTGATTTTAAATTCTATTCTTACATTTCTATACTTATAAAGCAAGTATCCAAATTATAAAAATCTTTTTATTTGAAACAAAACATAATTGCAACATTGATATTTCAAAACGAATTTTATATTTTTATCCTTTGCTTTAACGATATAAGTTTACGGCAACCAGTTTAAGAATTTCATTATTTTCGCCGGTACTCGGTATATGAAACGAAAAAAATTTGTCGGTCATGGATGTGTTAAATACAAATATTCTAATGTACAAATTATTGTGATTAGTAGTTTGACAATTTTCAGTGTCGCCTCAGAGAAGCCATTGGAGTGCTAAGGGTTAATTATGGTGACGAATGTGAACAATGTTTGTTATATTATTAGAACAAAATTTCATACCAGTTTTGTAATTAAGTATTATAAAAAGATTTGTTTTCCCTACATTTAAAATGCAATTCGTTATAAATAATACAATAATAATAATCAACATAACCAATTATAAATATTGTTTGATATAAAGAAATGCGAATCTAGTGATACGACAATTTTCTGTATTGCTTTTTAGAAATTAATTATGTCTTGTAATAAATGTAACATATAGTGTGTGAATGTATCATACAAATATAAAATTTACTAGAGTGTACATTTTCTATTAATATTACATGGAAATAAAGAAACGAAGTGTTTTCTATCGTTTAGTCTCTCACTGTAGCACTTTAAACTTGAATATTTTAAAGAATTTCAAATATTTTAAAAATATTTCAATCATACGTCACAGTTGACATCGAGAACCGATACATTTTTTTTTATTCGATGTGACATTCGGTGAGTATTACAACGTTTCCTCTATCGTTATACTAAAACGTGACTGCAATTGTTTACAGATTGAGGAGGAGAGAACAAAACTTGATTAAAAAGCAATTTTGAATACGTTATAAAAATGATTATTGTAAGGATAAGCTAGCCTGACACATTAAATGTACTACGATCTTTAACCATTTTAGTTACAACCGAAAAATTAAAGTTGAACGAAAATTATTATGATACTGAAGAGGAATTTATAAACGAGAGTGAGATATCAATTCTAACGCTGGAATAAGAATCTAATATTGTAGTATGAAAATACGTATATTGGCGTAGATAGAATTCTCATATTCTTAGAAATCTGCGAACGAGAGTAGAACAGTCAGTTTTCGCAGATGCGGTCGAGGACTACATACAAAGGTGTCCCAGGGTTACACGATATTTTTTTCTTGTTTAGTGCCCTAGAATATACTGACAAAGTTTGATCCTTAAACCCTGGGACACCCAGTATAATCGTTCGGTATTAAAAAGGCTAAGACATTAGAAAGCATGAAACGTCATCAATCGTCACGGTCTAAATTTCGATGACCAATCTCGATATTTAAATTTTAACGTAGCATTCGATGTTGCTACATATACACAACAAATGTGTTATAGCAGCCCTTTGGTTCCATATATTTTGGAAAGTTACATATCGGCTAGGTTTTTCGAAAAAAAAAGATCACGAAGGGTTGAAATCGGATTTTCCCAGCAGAACCGTGGCGGAAGCCTATGAAACGTCGTTTTTCTGCGGCTCCGAGCCAGCGATGTTGATCGAACTACGCAAACGATGCTCGATTAATCATTACACTCTCGAAAAATGGATTTCATGCGGCTCGGTAAAAAGCACTCGAAAAAAGCTTTATTGGAAATCGACTGCGTTCTACGAACCTTTTTGCCCGCTATACGCTCAGGCCAACAGTAGGTTGTGTTTAAACCTTTCGGAATACCGAATCCGATCGATCGATCATTCTTTCTGACGTGGACGCCAAAGAGTCACTGAAATTTAAATTCATATCTGCTTCGTTCCTGAATTTTTTCAAACAATGAAATCAAATATTGAATTTTAACTGCGAAGGTTGATCATTTGACTATGGCTCTTTATGCAGAATCAAAAATTGTTTGCACTCATGCAATGACACAAAAGCCAAACAGGAGTTTATTTCTTTTGTCTATAGTTTCGTTAAGTTGTAAATTGTAAACGATACATCCGCCACACGGCTAATTTTCGTTTTACAAAATCTTAGCGATTTTAATACACATTATTTACAATTTATTTTAAAATGCAAAAATGACGTAGAAATAAATATTAACATAACCAGCTTGATTTTTCTGAAGAATGGAGTTAGGCTACTTTCAAAATAAACAGCTCAAATGCAGGAAACACGCAGTCTATTGATAATAGAACTATGTTATCGGAATGATACATTAGAATGAAATGTTTCAATGTTAGACCACAATTTATAATTTATACAGTTTAGGTATTTAATCAAAATGGTGTTTTTTAATTGATATTTTAATTACACTGGAATAATCGTAAGAATTCTGAAGATTGACTAATCCACTTCCACTTGTCTGACCATAAACGCTCCCATTCCACTTCCTCGACCATAAGTAGTGCTCGTATTACTTGATCGATTTTACAGTACCATATATCACGAAATTAAAAGATTCTTGCTCTTTGAACTCCCGGAACTTCATATAAGAATGTTTTACAACATCCTTTCGGTGAGTTTTTTCACAATTGCAAAGCTCCACTTTTACACCCTTGAACTTTCTTTTACTTAACTTCTACTTTACTACAAAATGGAGCGAGAAACTAATATATTGCATTCTTCATTTGAAATTTTTCTTCAGAATTTCACGATAAAATTAATCTTAACAGTTACACTTCGTTATTACTTTCAGGTAGTTCTTTCGTGTGTTTTCTTAAATAATTTATATCTTTTCAAAGAACATATTCTGTTCCTGGGAATAATTTTAGGAATAATTAGAACAACCTGTACAAAGATATATGTTCAAAGTAATATACAGAAATACATGTTTCTTAATTTTATGTTTCAGATACCTACCGCTACAATTATTTCTATATAGCTTTTGCTCGTATCATTATCAAGTGATTAGTTTATTTTTAAAAAGCACATTCTGTTCCTAAAGAATAATGTAAACATAGGTTTTGGAGAGCATGTACTAGGATTAAACGGTAAATAGTTATACTGACTCTTTTCAACCAACTTCTTTTCAGAGAACATATTTTGCTCCCGAGGAATCACCTGAACATAAATGTTGGAAACAAAACCGTGCCAGACTTAAACGAAGAATAGTTATATTTTGCGCGGGACTCGAGCGAAATGGGAAAACTACTTTGATACCGGAAAGTGTGGAAGACGATGTGCAAAGTCGAAGAGAAGGGCATTCTGAATGCAGCTAGCTGCCGCATGGTCGAAATGAAAAACTTCACGAGTTCTCTTAAGGCTGGCGTCGGCGCATGCGGTGAGCAAAATCTGGAAGCGTTATTGTCTCGTTTTATTGGTTCAGTACGCGGAACATGAAGCCTGTGAAGTATCGCATAACTTTTCGACTTTAGACACGAGAAGATTTGCCAGGTACGGCTTCAGGAAACGGCGGAACGCCAATAATCATCGCGCGTTCTTCATTTGCCGTGGCGGTGCTCCAAACAATGGTAAACAAGTATTGTGCGTTAGAATCCTAAACATTTTTATGCAGTTTGATATTTCAAAGCAACTTTTTTAAATATTGTTGGCAATACTCCAAATTCAAATCACATTGCCACCTGCACTCTAATCCATCTTCTATTCGTTTTTTAAACAACAATTGCATTCAATTTGCACGGTGACACGATTGTGATTGGAATGACACCAAGCATCACAGAGTTTCAAATGTATTTACGTCGTAACAACATTATACAGGGTGAGTCACCAAACGTTTGCATCTCAAAATATCTGTTGTTTCTAAAAATACGTAAAATATGGTAAGGACATAGTTGAATGGTACAATGGGGCTGACACGATGCTATAAAAAAATTTTATTTTTATGACACTTTTTTTAGAGATATCAAGGTCACCTTGACTTTTTTAAACGGAACCACCATTTTTTAAACACCTACAATGATAGTCCCTTTCATTAGGAATTCAGTGACTATATTATTCCAAGGTCATTCAAGGTCATGCACAGAAAAAACGTATAAAACTAAAATATAGAAGCAGAATACTTGTATTTTACAAATGTTCGAAATGATGGCCGTCTACGTCGATACATTGATGTAAACGAGCTCTGAAGGAACCTTGAACTCTGATAAGTACATCCGAGGTGGTATTTGTTTGTTTGAATGATTTTGAAGCATACCCCATTGACAAAAGTTAATTCTATTTTTAAAATCATTCCCGTGCAATTCTTGATGGAGCGATATGTGGAACGAATGAAATTTATGTCGGGTCAGAATTCGTATTACGCTACTTTGACTTATGCCTGCTTCCCGGGAAATTTTTCTCGCACTCACGCGAGGATTGACAGCTATAGCTGCAAAAATATTAATTTCATTGCCTTCATTGGTCCTGGGATTCTTCCGTTTGTACCGTCTTGCATGTACACTTCGAAACAACCTGTACGTATTAATGAAAGTCGGTCTAGAAGGAGTCTTTCGCTCGGGGTACCTTTCTTCACAATGTAATCGAGCCTGCACTGCATTTTGTCTACCTTCACAGTAAATCGTGATCATATCACACTTTTTAGTCATTGAATAAGACAGCAGAATCGTGTTTGGAAACATACTGATAGTAAATAGGAATGCTGAATAACAGTAACATTGAAGGACTTTAGTATGTTTACTTCTACGACCATAGTATGTTTACTATTTACTACAAGTCTCAACCGTGGTAAACGTATTCTGCTTTCATATTTTAAATCTTATACGTTTCTTCTGTCCTTGACCTTGAATGACCTTGCAATAATACAGTCACTAAATTCCTAATGAAAGGGACTATTATTGTAGGTGTTTAAAAAAGGATGGTTCCATTTAAAACAGTCACGGTGACCTTGATATCTCTAAAAAAATGACATAAGAACAAAATTTTTTTATAGCATCGTGTCAGCTCCATTGTACCATTCTACTTTGTCTTTACCATATTTTACGTATCTTTAGAAACAACAAAGATATTTGAGGTGCAAACGCATATGAATTTTGCGACACTGTACACGTTGAGCACCCGGTATATTCCTACAAGCGGGTGTTTTGGAAATCCCCAGCAATCAACCACCCCTACGTCCAACATCTTGCTACCAGGCGCAACGGCCAAACCGAAGGTTTACCTGCGATCACGCTGCTTGACCAAGCCACCATCGACTCTGATTGGTGCGCTTGCATGAACCATTTTCTGTATAAATACTGCACACTTTTTACACTCTAGGCGATTCACATTTCAAACGTCACTGAAACAACTTCAACTGAACTAAACCGCTCGTTTGTAAATCCGTATTATTTTCGTACGAAGAACCAGTACGTCGGAATTATTAAACTCAGTTCTGCGTATTAACAAGTTGTGTGTCTTCATAATATTATTTGCATCACCCCTAAATATCGAGCCTTGTTGAGTTAAGCGCTCGAAGCGCAAGGATAAATATAAAACGTTGTTAGAAAACGATTTACTATTCGTGCGCTCAAAACAAAATGCCTTCATTCGTTTAACACGTTACACAGTGGACTAAATGTTGCATCTAGCTCATACAAAATAATACCGGTCAGAAACACTTTGTCATACCAATGTCTATGGGGTCATTCTAAAGAGAAGACTTTCAATTTTCGGAGTATGGTTTACTCGTCGCGCAAGCAGTCACACATATAACCTCTCGACATAGAAAACCATCGGATAAACAGTGGACTTACCCCAATTGAAATTTAGTAAGTCGTAAAGGTTGTACAGTAAGCGATATTCTGTGTCTATGTCCTCCCAGATCCTGTTGCTGAAACCGAAGACAAAGAAAGTTAGCGTCGTCGCACAGTGAAACGATATTATTTGACGGCGATAATAAATCTATAATGTTGCTTCTGTTTTATATACTTTCATGAGATTTTCAGAAGTTAATCGTTTCATTGTACTATTTGCGTTCCGTTCATTTCAGTGGTCTCGGTGGACCGAGTATCCAAGATATCCTCTTTACTAGCAAATGTTCGTTTTTCTAAATTAAGATTCAGCCGTTATTCTGTTCGCTTAAACATTATTATTAAAGGAGATATTAACATTTTTTTCTAATTTATGAATCTAGTACCAGCAACGTGCATATAAGAAACAATGTAGCCAATTCAATCTGGATTTGCCATAGTAAGATGTCTCTAAACCATGAATCGAAGTTATAGAATCATGTAACCTCTCAACAACAGTTATGATTTTTAACTTTTATTTAGCCCTTAGCACTTCAATGATGCCTCTGAAGCGACACTAAAAATGCCACACTGTTATTCGAAACAACTTTTATACATTGCTATACTAGCATTTAAAAAACCCTACTAACCCTGATAGACACAAAAGGAAATAAACTATTTTGGAATTCCAATTGCTTGGAGTGTAAAGGGACAACTCTTTATTCAGTAACGTAATATTTTCTATTTTATAATACAATAAAGTCGCGTTAATTGCCATCACCTCGAGTTCGAAATTTTGAACAGTAAAGTCGTTTTAATTGCTTAAATAACAACAGTTTAAGTGTTACAGTATTAACATCATTACTGCGGGATACATCCCTCGAGGGTCTTCGAAATTCGATCCGCGTGTATGTACACGATAAGTACAATGTTTCGGACTCGAGGTAATAGGACTCGAATTATAAAAATCGATATTTAATCGGCCTTTAATATCGGTCACAAGAAAACGATAGTATACGCTAGAAAACTGATTGTACAATATTACGAAAATCGATTTTCATTTACCGTCAAGTTGTTTCATCTTAATTTCCGCTGATTTCGTCGCGGTTCCTATTGTATACCTTCCAGATCGAATTGTTTCAGGCAATGTTTTAAGTCTTGTAACGACAAACGAGACGCGAGGCTGCTCTTGGTTTTGATAACGTTCAATCAACCAGATAAGCTCTCCGGCGAGCACACGATATCTTTTCCAATGATTTTATTATCCTGTTGCCGAAGCCAATCGTTGTCTAATTAGCGATGATGCGCGTTTACACACGAGTTTGAAATTTCAACTAATAACCAGACGGTGTTCACGTCGAACCTACCAACACCGCGCAAGTGGAACGGAACACTAATTTTCTTGGACATCCGCCAAAATTTGAAGTTGCGAAATTTCGTACAATTACCTCAATAAATCTCTAATAAGCATTCGTAGCGTTCGAAAACACAAAGAAATGAGCTTTAGATTCACATTAGGTTTCACGCGAAAAATGAAAATGAAAATGTGAAGATGACTATTCCGAAAATTCTGGTCCTTTTGTTTTTCAAGTTGTTCCACTTTAAATAATTATTGCTTAACTTCTATCGATCTACAGTTGTTCAATACTTGACATATAACTAAATATGTTATTATTAATAATTTTCTACAAAAAAGATTCTTATTTAATTTGAATTGCATCATTTAGCAACTGTAACAAGTAAAAATCCATCGCATCTGGTACTACAATAATTCAAATAATGATTTAATTTTTAATCAAATTGAAATATCCCAAGATTTGAAATACCTGAATTCAAATCTTTAATGGTACGGTTTTAAAAAGTGAAATAACACTGTCCAACACCAAAAAAATTTTGCAATACCTGTTGGGTGATTCTTATACACTTTGTCATCCTAAAACCAAATCCGCAAGTAGAATTGCTCCACCACGCAACGTTTTGAAAAAATATTGATTTTTGTAAAAATGCATGATTTTGATAAAAAATGACGTGGTACGCACAACTAAACACGCGAGAATGTTCAACTTTGAGTCAGGAGATAGAGAGAACTCTCCTCTACACATCCATATAGCCAATTATATTTTTATGTACTCCCTAATAGTTGTAAATGGTTGTTAAAGTTTGAAAATGTGCCGATGCGGGTACTTTATGCGCTCTATTTTTGTATTTATGTCAAAAATCCTTTATCTAGCAGGAATTTACTATGCAGGAATGTATTCTACAGACGTTTCAGGTAAAGAAACCATTCACGAAAAGTATTTGCTTCCTTTAATATACGAGAAGGATAAAAAAATATTCATTGACGGCTTGTGCGCAACGCGTTCGCGCCAGACGACCATTGCAGCCTTTTCTCGACTCGCCAGGGCCGTCGCTATGCGTAGTCAACGTTGGTACTACTCAAGTATGTCTTTGCTTACTATGCTTAATTACATACATTTTTTTTTGTCTTTTTGGGTGCCAATCATTATAAAAAATTATAAAAATACGAGTTATATTCACATTTCATTGTGGAAATCCTTACTAAAGAAAATTAAATACAAAAACTTACCTATTTCTGATGTAAACAAATTTAGAAATGTTTTCGCCTTGCTTGACGCTTGTTCCTGGTATCCCGATTTTCAGTAATGTGTCCAACAGTAATCAACAAGCATCGCACAGAAGTCTTTTCCATTGTAACACTTTTCGATTGTTGAAATGTCTTGATGAATGATTAATGCTGGAATTGTATTCCTTGTTTTCATTTTTAAATAATTTCGTCATAAATGTAATAAAACAGTTCGGCTGATTTATACACTTCCGCGACATTGTATTATTAAAAATAATATCAATAAATAAATAAATAAATATATATATAAAATACACACACGCACACTACACTATTAAAATACACTATTAAAGTACATTACTAAAATACATATATTATATGCACAATAACTAAAATACTATAAATAACTATAAAGTTTTTTAATGATGTTTTATCGCGTAAAAATGCAGATTTAAAATACTTAAAACGACTGACTTCGACAAATTTCAAATCGAAACTGAGCTCTGATATACGAAACTTTCCTACAGACTACAGCCTACAAACTACAAAATCGTTACAATGTAAGGAAAGACAGCAATGCGGTGACTGAAAGATTTTATTTCCACTAATTATTGTCTTAACTTTATAATTGTAATACCAATGGACATTCGACATTCTTCTGATTAAAAGAAGTCCAAACACGACGTAAATGGGACTAATTTTATCGATTTAAGTGCATAATAGAAATTTTAATTAAATTTTTTTGCTCCATATTAAATCGATGAAATGTCGCGGAAGTGTATAAATCAGCCGGAATGTTTTATTATATTTATGACGAAATTATTTAAAAATGAAAACAAGGAATATAATTCCAGCATTAATCATTCATGAAAATATTTCAACAATCGAAAAGTGTTACAATGGAAAAGACTTCTGTGCGATGCTTGTTGATTCTCGAATTCTTATAATTTTTTATAATGATTGGTACCAAAAAAGACATACTTGAGTGGTACCAATGTCGACTACGCATAGCGACGGCCCTGGCGAGTCGAGAATAGGCTGCAATGGTTGTCTGGGGCGAACGCGTCGCGCACAAGCTGTCAATGAATATTTTTTTATCCTTCTCGTATCTTAAAGGCAGCAAATACTTTTCGTGAATGGTTTCTTTACCAGAAACGTCTGTAGAATACATTCCTGCTAGATAAAGGATTTTTGACATAAATACAAAAATAGAACGTATAAAGTACCCGCGTCGGCACATTTTCAAACTTTAACAACCATTTACAACTATTAGGGAGTACATAAAAATATAATTGGCTATATGGATGTGTAGAGGAGAGTTCCCTCTATCTCCTAACTCAAAGTTGAACTTTCTCGCGTGTTTAGTTGTGCGTACCACGACCTTTTTTTATCAAAATCATGCATTTTTACAAAAATCAATATTTTTCCAAAACGTTGCGTGATGGAGCAATTCTACTTGCGGATTTGGTTTTTTAGGATGACAAAGTGTATAAGAATCACCCAACAGGTATTGCAAAACTCGAAAAAAGTTTTATTTTGTTGGACAGTGTAATTAACTTCTACTAGCAGTAATAAATAAGATAAGTCAAATATAAATATCGCAGTCTACATTTAAGTTATGTACTCTCAGCCAGCAGATATATCGGATTTATTGCATGTCACGAGTTGCGAATAACGAAATAGTTTTCACATATTTTTAATATCGCATCGGAAGCGTCAACCAGCGACACTAAATTCAGAATTTCTCTTCCAATTGAATAATGATTGTGGTATAACCGAATGGAGGCTGATTCTATGTCGAAATAAAAGTCGAAAATATACAATAGAATTTTTTCATTTGAGACTTCGTTTTCGAGAAAATCGAGTATAAAAATCTACTCGGTACACGTACACTCGACCAAGTTTCAACTCAACGGATATTACTGTATGCCGTTCATGTTCATGTTTATGAAGAAAGTATCAATCAGCTCGACAAAGCGATTCGTTTCGTGTACAGAGAAAAATACTTACAAATCCAAGGAACGCGGCCAAGATTCCTTGCGTTCACGCAGCACATGTCCCAGAGCTTGGGTAATCGATTCATTCTGCAATAAAAATTGGAAGACCATGATGAGTACTACGTCGAGAAAAAGGACTTTAGAGGAAGAAAGACATGGTTCGGTGTTATAGTAACCGACAACATCGATTTGAATGAATTCATATTTGTGTCAGCGATATCGATAGTGATCGAATTGCAGTCTTGGCGCGATAATGAAGCTGCGCGGCGCCGAAAATCTAAAAAGTGACGAAGATGGGCTAGATATAATGATATTTTATGCGGGCCCCAGAAATGCTAAAAGCTAAAAACTGAAAACCGAAAACTGAAAACTAGAAGCAGAAAAACGTGACCGATGATTCGTTGTGGGCCGCCTAAGTTAACCCTCTATGAGCCGAATTTTTGTTTTTCATCCAAAAAAATTGGGGGAAAGAAAAATCAGAAATTATAAACCTATATATGCAAATGAATAAAATTTTTTCCGTTTAAATAATTTTATTGCAATATATTCACCATGTGACTTTCAGGTAACAACGGCCTATAAAGTTTGCACTTCTGTGCATAAAAGCTGAAGCGTGAAATTCCATGAAACAATTTGCACTTGACGTTAAACATTTTATTTTTGAAACTTCTTTGTTGGATCACATTGCAGTGCATTCTTATTGGTATAGTCAACTGTATTGCTTATAATTTCCTTGTCAAATAGTATTCGAAAATAGGTCACAATAGAATGGGGTGCTTCGGGGACATTAGGGCAATCTCCTTTCCAAGGGCGATAACAACTAATATTATTCGTCTGGGATAGTGGTTGCCAAACAATTCTTTGTGTTCCTGCACCTTCCTCATCTGACGAGGATTGAGTACTAAATTCTTCATCACTGTCTATGACATTTATCCGTCGTCGGGGAAATACTATTACATCTTCATCGGACTCGGAATCTAATCCGGAATTATCGGATCTATTACCGCTAATGCGTCTAATTCTAATTCCTCTGTTATTTCTATCTAATTTTGTATTCATATTTTGGATATATGACGTATAAATCTGAAAACAGGAGAAAGCACAAGCTTTATCCTAAATGTACGGAAATCTGCCATAATAGCCCACTGTAACCTCAAAGTTACAAAACTGTATCATAAACAAACAGTAACAAATTGAAAATTGAAATGCAAACAAATAGGTTGTTATTGATATACGAACCCTGAGCTATTACGTGCACTATTTTTAGTTTGGTAATCAATGACAAGAGCACAAATAATATCAATTGGATCAAATGGTTTCGCTTATTTTTACTGCAGACAGTTTGCACAGCATTTATTTTGTTATTTCAGGTTGATGAGCCTAGCAACGGTCATAAATATTGATATTGGTTGCCTTGTCAACGTTATAGAATTAAGATTTATGCATCATCTCATGAAAAAAACTATAATTATTTCGTGAAATAATTATATAAATTATAATTATTATAGCGATAAATTAAAATGTGACTTGCAAGTTACACGGGCCCATAGAGGGTTAAGACGACCGGGAATAGAGATGATGATGGTCGCGACATAGCCAAGACTGTCTAATATCTACAAACCCAAGGGAAAGTGTCCGCATCTGCTAGGTAACTATACCGCGCTAAGTGGTCTAAATTACCCGGTTGCCTCGAACCCAGAAATCCGAAACTAAAACTTATGCAGCGTTCGACGTTTTACGGAGCAATAGATACACTGTACAAAAAAAACCTTGTACCTTGGATTGGCCGGCAATGCTGATACTAGACGTGGCGGCGATAGGCCCATACCGTGCCCTAAAAATCTAAATCAAGTGCCAAGGCACAAGGCAACAATACTATATAATCTGCTATAATCCTACTATAAAACATCGCCCAACACTGGCCGTTATATATGTATGTTATAATATGTGACAAAGTTCACAAGAATGTTCCGATTCTCGTATAAGTTTCACTATGATTTGTGAGGTCAACCTAAAGTTAAATAGTGAAACATATGTTTGGTTGCATCGAAGTTAAAAAGTCAACGAGCATAGTTCGAATTTATATTATGAATGTAGAAAAATTCATGTCACCTGAAAATAGCAAATATCATCGTCTGGGTATGTACAAGATTTTAGAAATAATTTGAAAATATTAGTACGAAGTGCGTCTCGAACTTTGTTCCGTCCGAACTGCCGCTGGTTCAAGGCAATAACGCTTTATTTCACGACAGCAGATTTAATGTACTTTGCATCTGCAAAATTACACCTATTGTTCTAAAAGTTTAAAGTTCTAAAAGTCCGAGTTCAGTACGTACTCAATCAATGTTCAACGTTCTCGCCATGTGCACAAATACAAAGTTCAGTGTTCTCGCGACGTTTTCGCGATCCGTACATGTTCAAGGTTCAGAATAATTTATTGATGTGCACTCGCCCGAGGTTCAAAATGATCTGAATGTGTACTAATCCGAGATTCAAAGTGATCCAGGTGTGTACAAGTTCAAAGTTCAAAATGATCTGTCCGTCCAAATCCAAACATCCGCAGAATCTCCCCGTCCTTTGTCCCTACCAAATTTCGAAAAATAATCATCGACGAATCACCAGTTTGGGGCGTAATCCTAAGATTGTGCAGCGTCTACCCACTTTGTGATTTTATTTTCCCACAGAACCTCGCAAGACGTTCCACAAAGATGTCTCGTTAAAGGATCTTTTCCCCGAAACTGGTGCCGCATTTCCGCTGCGGGTATATCTGCGATGCGTCGGTTGTCATTGAGCGAAGTATGGCTGATCTGTTTCACGTTTCGAAACAATATACTTAACTTCCAACCATACCCTAGTCCGTAATTAATTATTAGGGACAAGCATGCTCATAAATATTTCAACAATGATAGTTTACCATTTGATTGCAGCACAAATACAGACAGGATGTCTAGACAATTCTAGACAATGTCAATCTGCAACATCATAGTTACATTAAACCTTAAAGGATGGTGTAATAAGCAGATTTCATGACGAGCATGCGTTGTTGCCTCTCGCAAGAAGGCGAGAGAGGATTCGAGTAGTCTGTCATAAATTGATTCGCCATGTACTGCAGTCGCAACATCGGTCAGGAGAATAATCAATATTGGTCACAGTCCTGTACCACTGAATATGACACGACTACCCCGAGAGTCATTCGACACGATCATGAATATCCAAAGCTCGGCAGATCGGGTAACAATTATCGGAGAGTCGTGTAACGCTATCCGGTCCATCAAAAACTCGATGGGTGCGATATTGATAACACTGGACTTATTAGAAAGGGTATTGGTTGGATGTTACAAGATCAATGCCGATGCCACGAGATCAAATCTCTCCCAATATCTTTCTCAGAAAACAGAACACATTCGAAATCGAATAGTTAGTATCCACGGTGTTCCGAAGTATTCATTATAATTAATTACACTCGCCGACGAATAAACAATTGGATGCCTTTACTTTACGTCATCAATTCGTACATTGAAGGCGTCTCACCTAATTTTGCTATTTTTCCCACTATTATCACTCGTAGCGAAAAATATTTCGAGGAAAATTTGAATGATATCGATTAGAGCATACCAGGTCTGTAAATATGAAACCAGAATTTGGCCATACGTGGCGCTGCTCTCAATGTAGT
The DNA here is from genome assembly GCA_028453745.1 of Agapostemon virescens. Taxonomy (NCBI): domain Eukaryota; kingdom Metazoa; phylum Arthropoda; class Insecta; order Hymenoptera; family Halictidae; genus Agapostemon; species Agapostemon virescens. Next base: position 2,749,748 of record CM052099.1, read on the forward strand.
TACCGTCAAACCTCGTCATTGCACCATTTTCTTCTCTTGATATCCGCTAAAGATTTTCTATTCACAGCCATACAAGTTTCATACAACAGCATAGTTTTTCATAGCGTTGAACATATCGAGTTTTGTGCCTGGAAACTATGATTTGCGGACAACATTGTTTTTCAGTTACCGTTTGAAGAAAACTGCTGCAGAATCACATCGAATGCTTGTCGAAGTTTACGGTGAGCATGATCTTGGTAAATCACAGTCCTTTGAGTGGTTTAAAAAATTCAAAAGTGGCGCTTCTTACGTGAAAAACGAAAAATGGAAACCACCGAAAAACTTTGAAGACAGCGGGTTGCAAGCATCGTTGGATGAAGATGACGTTCAAACGCAACAACAACTCGTACATCAGTTAAATGTGCACAAAAAGCCGTATCCATACGTTTGAAAGTCACGTTTGGAACCCAAAATGGGTTCCACATTAACTGAATGAAAGACTGCAGGAAAACCGAAAAGCCACTTGCGAAATGCTGCTCGCCAGGTACAAAAGAAAGTCATTTCTCCGTGGATTTGTAACTCGCAATGAGAAGTGAATATATGTCAAGAATCCTAAGGTCAAATCGCTTTGGACGGAAGACAATGCTTCGTGTTTCGTGGGAACAAAAGGGTGTGATGTCCATCCAACCATCCGATTATTACTTATTTGCATCGATGCGACACGCACTTGCTGAGCAGTGCTTCGCATCTTACAAAAATGTAGGAAAATGACTCAATAACTAGTTTGCTTCAAAAGAGGAAACATTTTCTTTGGCGTGGCATCCACAAATTGTCACAGATATCGGAAATCGTATAGCTACTGATTAGTAATACTTCGAATGAAATATTGTGTGTTATTGTCATGTACTAAATGTGTATTTTCTATACAAAAATTCCGGTTTCATATTTACATACATGATTGCATTTCCTAAAAGCGTACAACGTCGCGTGGACTTTCCAGTTAACACTAAACCTACCACAGAGGGTCAAATGGCCATTTTCAGACTATTTATTTTCCAATTATTGAAGTTATAAAATTGCCTTTGCAGAAATCGATTGAATGGATGTCTTTATTCAATCAAATATTCTAGTAAAAATTGCACGAAATCGAAATAAATGAAATCTTGTAATTTTTGTAAGACTATGTGTACTAGTCAATTTTAATGCTCGGTCAGTTTAGTGTTAACAGCAACGGCCTGTCTATGCCGGCCGCTCATTTATCGCCGCTACGCTGCCGCCGGCGAAATTCAAGCAATCGTTCTTAACGTAAGTAGTTGAAATGTAATGATTATTAACACTTGGCATGCGGGTATACTTCGCCGCCAACTTACGCGTGCAGCGGGCGTTTTTCCGTGATTCGCGCGGAAGTTTGGTTATTCAGAAAAATCTCAGAAAATCGAAAACTTCTCCGCTTTTATGAACGAAACTTTTTTTATTTTACACTTAAATATATACTGTATGATTATCACTGTACGAAATCTCTACGAAACCACTGTATGAAATCACAAAAATAAACGATTTTTAAATCTACTAAATACGTATTTTTACGTGACCCGCGCTCCAGTGACAGACTGCAAAAAATGTAAAAATACGTTGCCAGCATGCCAAGTGTTAAAAAAGATATGGAAGTCAGGTTCAAAATGAATTTCCGACCAATCGTGTGTTAAAGAACTCGCTTTGACCCTTTCAAAGTCACTAATTATCGGTCGTCCCTTATTTTCGAATCGTCTCGCAGCGACATCGCTCCCACTGTACAAATTGCTATCACTTTCGCTGAAAAAATAAAAAATAAAAGGCTCAAATAAAAAATATTTAAAAAGTTCCTTTTTTATTGGTCATGTAATTTACATCCATTCTAATATTTACAAAATTTATTTTGTATATCATTTAATAAATCAATGCATCTAATTGTTCAAGAAAAGTCAAGACGTTTGGTCCAATCTTAAAAAGGTTATTTAGGTTTGAAGAGTGTACGAATACTTTTGTCCCCCACTGTATATCGAGCATTAAAATAGACTGGTGTATATTGACTTATAAAAATGTCAAGGATTAATTCATTTGGATTATTTGCGATTTTCATTAGAAAGATCTACTGAATCGATTTCTATAAAGGCTATTTTATAACATCAATAATTACAAAATAAAAAATCTGAAAAGGATTATTCGACCCTCTGTGGTAGGTTCAATATTAAATTATAGTATGGCAATTTTTAATTTACCCTCAGCGGCACGATTCGAGTGCAAAGGGTGAAACTCTATGACATCATACAAAGCAACATTGCAATATTTCAATTTATTCCCTGAGTCACCGACCAACAGGAAAAACATAGAAAACCTATTAAGATCAACTTATCCAAACAAAACTTTACAAAATGAACCTTACGATCCACCACTGGCTATCCAACGTACATTTTCAAAATGCACCAAATTAGAAAAGCTCCGCGATAGATGCAACGTTCCTAAAGAAATCAATTAATTACCAGGTACAGTGACCGGCGTTAACACTTTGCCGGCCGCTCATTTATCGCCATTACACTGATGCCGGCGAGATTCACGGAATCGTTCGTAACATAAGTAGTTACGATGTAATAATTATTAAAAAAGATATGGAAGCCAGGTTCAAAATCAATTTCCGACCAATCGTATGTCAAAGAACTCTCTTTGTTCCTTTCAGAGTCACTAATTATCGGTTGTCCCTTATTTTTGAATCGTCTAGCAACGACATCGCTCCCACTGTCCAAATCGCTATCACTTTCGCTGTCGGAACTATTATTCACGTCTGATAACGCATCTGCATATATTTCTTCATTGGAGAGCATTTTCAAGGATATGTTATAACTTGTAATAGATCTAAGCTTTCGATATTCGAAGGCAGCGAAGAACAATCTCAAACTAACAGAACAAACGTCCGCTTAACCCATTGCCATATTATAACGAGTCAAACTCATGATGAAGATTCTAAACAAATTCTATCGAATACAAATATTGTGCCTTTCGTTTCCGACGAAATTAAATTTTATTCTCTTGTAATCAACATTTAAGGATTGAAGTACACGTAGCAACATAACAGATATAAATTGTCTGTTCTCTTGTGTGACATCTTTAACGATGAATATGTTGCAGTAACTTTTGTCACAAAGAAAATGGTAGAGCAAGGGGTTACAAAATTTCAACAAAAGATGATCTGGTAAATTCGGAAAGGAAAACAAGTAGAAACCACTGTTCCCTATTCGTCGATTATTGCCGTGCATCTTCTAGCGAGAAGAAGTTACGCGCAGATGTCAGTGGTCGATGACAGTTGGCGAGGAGAAGTCACGCGTACGTGACAGCGGCTGGCAAAGTGTTAACATATTGTTGACCGGCCACAAATTACCTCGTGTCTTCATATTCAAACGTTGCTGACCGGCCACGAGTAAACTCGTGATCAATGCACTTTTTTCCGCATCAGCGATGTTGGGTCGCTGCGTTCTCGGAGAGTATAGAAGTGTAATTTTTGTTGCATTCTTTCTTATAAAGTGTACTTTGTTCAATGCATTCAAAATTTAATTAACTATCAATCACAAAATAAACTAAGCTACAAAATATTTTTACTGAAAGTAGTTAGGGAATGGACAACTGTAGACGTTAAGGCGTCGTTCACTGTACTGAACGACTCCTTTGAATATTGCACTTGGTGCCTACTGACTTCGAAGGACCACCCACTGATGTGGGACTGAATGACTCTGAACTCGTGAGAGATGCTGGATCCCTATCTGACTCGAAGGTCCAAATGTTGAGGCGTCGCTCACTGTCTTGAACGACTCCTCTGAATATGCAGGACTCCCACTGGTGTAGGATTGAACGAGAGCCTGAACTCGTGAGAGACTTGTAGGGTTTAGTTGAAGTTTATTCTGCGTTTCTGTACTGTACAAGTTGTCTGATCGAATCTAATTTGTAGGGATACATTTTGCTGCTTATATACTATTTTCGTGACCAAGTATTGGCCAATGGTGGTGTTGGATTTTCATTCTTTGTTTCGAGCGTTAGGGGTAGTGGGAGCGCGGGTTTTCCCGGTCGGTGGTGACGTCGGCTCGGCGACGAGTGTCGACAGGTAAACCGTGAACGGTCGAATATGTTTTAGACTATCTTGTCTTAACAGTAGATTTCGATGAATGTGGCATAGTATATGATGCTTCATTTCGTATTTTTCAAACGGCTCCTCACAATGATCCACCTTTCAGGCTTTCCGGATAGCTAAGAGACCAGGTTTTCGAAAATATAATCACTGGCAGAAAAAATGAATCCAACTACAAAGTGTAGAGTATGTTCTCCACAAGGAAACGCAGCGAAACAAAATATATTTGTAAAACTTGTCGAGTACTATTATACGTAGATGATTGTTACACCGTTTATCATACCAAAAATATTAGGTCTATTAGGTCTAAATATTAGGTCCGTTTCTATCACAAGTCTCGACATGTAAGCACATGTTTATTTGGCGCATGTGTGCCTCTCTATTTTTATCACTTAATGTATACATACTGACGTAGCAAATTAACTAAACTAAAGTTTTTTAAATTAATTAATTAATTAATTAATTTTAAAAATTAACTAAAATAAAAGCAAAGGACATCATACTGCATCGTGATAATGCCAGGCCACATGCTGCTTTCGAGACTCGTCAAAAAATTGCAGAACTAGGCTGGGAAATTTTGTCGCATTCACAATATTCCCCGGACTTAGCACCCTCCGACTATCACTTGTTTTTGCCCTTACAAAATGTTTTGAGGAGCAAAAAATTTAAAAATGAAGAAGATATCAAACAAGCACTGGTTCAATTTTTCGCATAAAAAAATAAAACATTTTCTGAAAATGGGATATACAAATTGCCCTCACGCTGGTAAGAAATAATTAATAATAATGGCAATTACATTATTTAATAAAGTTTATTGACGGTAATAAAAATTTTTAGTTTGTTTTATTCCAAAAACGGACAGAAATTTCCGGTAGACCTAATAAATATGAAAAACGACTTATTCAAATTTATTTATCTTGTTTCACTTCCACATCCAATTACGAAATAATAGCCGATGTGAGGAGATAAATTCTGAGAAAATTTTCCGGTCAACAATGTGTAAAATTCGTACAGCATGGCGAGCAATGGAATCGCTCAGCTCCATACAGGGGTCCCTTGTACACCCCTAAACCCGACAAGGCACCAGGCCCAGACAAAATGGCGTTGTGCTACCTTCAATACGAAATAGTTTAGGATTTGTCAACATCGTCACAATCCCAATAGCAGCGTTTAGTATGTAAACGTATGTAACGTCCCCATGTACGAAAAGACGGCACAAACTTAAACAATGGAGTGAAGGGTTTCTATAAGATTACACTCGTGAGGCGAAGCTTCGGATCCCAATCATATGCTTATTGGTTCTGGCGGAAACGGTCGAAGAGGTTGAAGAGGACCCACGTAAAGTAGGTACGAGGAAGGGACACTTCATATTCACCGCCAATACGAGAGTCTTATGGCATTAACCTTTTCGTTAGGAGTGCCGACTGTAGTCTACATCTATACGATGATCTGCGTCGACATATAATGTTCTCTTCTGCGTTCTCATATAATACGACGAAATAGTTTGTGGCGGTTGCTGAGAGTATGGTGGAGAGAGAAAGAAAAGGAAAGAAGGAAGGGGGAGCGTTTCATCCTGGGTCCGCTGGAGGACTCGTCAGTAAGGCTGACTAGCGGACCCTGCCTTAGACGCTGGATACTGGAAGGCGGTTAAGGACGGTATATACAGTGGCTCTTATTAATATTTGGACATTATGATATTCAAAAAATTGTTGCTAGTTTCGATCGTTTGCAATAGTAAATTTGGAGTTATTGTTTTATAATATAACAGAACATTCACTGTAGTTTGTAATAACATAAATTTTATCTGTTTGTTGCACATATTTTTCTTAATACCAAACAGTGAACTAAATTATGTCGAAATTTATCGTCGCAAAAATATTCGGACACATAACTTATTCTCGCATTTCTTGCAAATAACGACACACCTTTGCCGTTTGTGTACAAACATAATGTCGAGCAAGATGAAGAACTAGCTTCACGATATCAGTTACTGTTCGAATGCCGTTAGGATCAGTTAGAAATTCTAAGTATGGGACGAAAAAGTAAAAATACTTCATTTGACGTACGACAATTAGTAATTTTTTACAGAGAAAAAGAGAAAACGTATTATTACGTATTATTACAAAATACAATGAATGTTCTGTTATATTATAAAACAATAACTCCAAATTTACTATTGCAAACGATCGAAACTAGCAACAGTTTTTTGAATAGCACAATATCAGAATATTAATAAGAGTCACTGTATGAACTGGAGGCGGATCAGAAACTAGCGGGAAAATCTCGTTTTACTGTCCCTCTGCCGGCGAGGGTAGGAAGTTCAGTCGCCACAAGTTGTTACGCAGTTCTAAGAAAAGTGTATATACAAGAGAATTCCAAGGTGGCGTTGAAAGACGTAAGTACACCGCACATTACCGACGTGCAATGTATACACTTTTGCAGTGTGACGCATTCAACCAGTACACCGTTTGTTATATCTTCGGCTATCTCGCGACGCATACAAACAACATCGTTTTCCGCTACCCCGTGACGCATCCAACCACTACCATTTTCCGCTACTCTGTGACGCATCCGACCACCATCGATCTCAGGTACGCCATGATAAATCCCGTACTACCGCATCAAAACAACACCACGTCATTGCCTCCTAAACAGCCCATGGCCTAAGAAAATTGTACATAAATATCGCTCTTCACCAAAATAAATCAGTCTATATCTCTGCCTCGAGAGCAACGTATCGTTATTCGGTCCACCCCCGTGACAGAAGCGCGGTGCCCTGTTCAGTGGCGTCACTTCAGCGGAGTGGACTGCCGTAAAGAAAAGGTTAATAAGATGTAAATGTTTTCATGCATTTAAAAATTGATTATTGTATCAATGACAATACTGTAATGAGTGTACAAAAAAATTTGGCAAAATTATGATGGCCAAATTTTTATGTCGTCATTAGTTAACATCTTGCTCGTAGTTAACCAGTATAATGTGGTATATTTTAGTATATTCTAACGTATTCTTGTATATTCTAGTATATCGTACCATATTATAGTATGTTTCAGTATATTTTAGTATATTCTAGTATATTCTAATTTATTCGAGTATATGAGAGTATTCTCTAGTATACTCTAATATATCCTAGTATATTGTAGTAACTTTTAGCGCATTCTGGTATTTTGTAGCATATCCTAGCAGGTTATAGTAAATTTTAGTATATTCAACTATTTTGCAATATATTACAGAATATTTCAGTACATTCTAGTGTATTGCAGGAAATTTTAGTATATTGTAGTATGAAGATTACGCCAATGTTCTGAGCTCAAAGTATCCGCATTGCTCTGTTTCAGTCATATACAATACGTTCATTTACTGTCTTCGTGAAGTGGTTCAGCTAATTGCGGAAGACCGATTGCGAGAAATTGGGATATCAGGTAGTGGGGCAAAGATTTCTGCTAGTTTCTCTGTTATATATCTTCTCGTAGATGAAGGGATGAAGAATGCACAGCAGTTGTAGAAGACATGAAGTTTATGTATCCATACACCTTTACGTATACGTTACGCTGTCAAGTAATTTTTGTCAATCGTAATTTCACAGACGAAACTCAGCAATAAATACAGTCTACTAAACCACGGGAAAATGTGTATAGTTTTTTTGCTTGAAAATTACTTCAATAAACCCATATTATAAGTTAATAATATAAATTCGGCGTGTGTGTAGCTTTTACTACGATCCACCGACAGTATCGAATATTGTGTCGCGTCCACTCGATGATCGCATTATTTTCATTCTAACTTCCATCCTTCGACAAATATCATGCTAACGACCTGGGAGTACATAGACTCAATCGGTTCACTACTCTACTGTAATCTTCCAACCTAAATCCACTTTGATCCAACTCACTGACATCGCACAGATACGCTGGAGCCGAGCTTTAATGATATTGGAAACTTCGAGTGGTCTCGGGGTCTCAAAGGTCCGCAGAGTTCCATCGGATTCATGGGATTTCGACGATCCTCGTATGAGCCTTATACTATTGTACGACTTCCGGGATTATATTTCTTTTCATACTTTTAGCAGGATTTTGATATGCGTCTTTCTGTATCCTTCGTACAATAGCGACTGTGGATGTTATTTGTTCGTATCAAGTTGTGACGCGGATAATGATTCGGCGTCGCCGAAGGTCGTATATCTTCGACACAAATTTCTAACAACGCGAGTTCGAAACGATTCTCTACTATCCGTTTAGATGATCGGGATAGATAACTTTGATGAATAAATTATGAGAGGTATTTTTAACAAGATGTAAAACTTTGTATTTTACATTTAATCAAAACGACTGTACAATGATCACGAGTTCTTAGTGAGGTTTACTGTTCGAGAGATGATTCAGAAGTGTTTCCGAGTATCATCCCTATGCGAAAGGGCCCACTCACCACCGGAAAATTCAGAGGGTAAAAGAGGGGAAAACTAGTCGAGGAGGAGAGGAAAGCTATCTAGCAGGCCCTGCCCTACCTGTCAATTGGAGGTGGATCAAGTAGCAGCGGGAAAGTCATCCAATTGTCCATCTGTTCGTGAGTGTAAGAGATAGAGCCGCTACAGTTCTTTTATTTATTATATTTATTATACTTCTACTTATATGGAGCCGTGTAACTTTCAAATCACATGTTAATATATCGACATTTTGAAAAATGATTTTAGTTTTATATAAGATAACGTGTACGTCTAAATTATATAACGTCTGTGATGTAACAAATAACAATATTGATAACGGTTGGCAGCACCGTCAACCTGAAATATCAAAGTAAATGCCTTGTGAGTTGTGTCTGCAGATAGAAACCAACGGAACCATCTTGCGCAATTTATTGGGTTGTTCGGAAAGTAATTTTGTTTTTTCCCGACAGAGGATTTAATTGTATTTTTTTGCACCCAATTTCACACTTAAGCCGCATAATCATTATATGTTTTGATAGCTGATATAGCAAGGCTTGTGTGTGAAAAAGTCCAATTAATACTACGCAGTAGTTTTTGGTTGGTGCCCTTTTAAATATGGAGAGCAATAAGCAGCATTTTCGACATATTTTACTTTTTTACTATAGAAAAGGTAAAAATGCTGTTCAAGCCAGAAAGAAATTAACCGATGTGTATGGAGAAGATGTGTTGACAGTACGCCAGTGCCAGAACTGGTTTGCAAAATTTCGATCCGGCAATTTGGATGTCGAAGATGCACCACGTTTTGGAAGGCCGGTTGAAGCTGATAAAGACACGATAAAGGCATTAGATGATGCAAACTAGCGAATAACAACACGTGAGATCGGTGAGAGGTTAAAATCAAATTCAACTGTTTATGACCACTTGAAAGGCCTGGGTTTAATCTCGAAGCTCGACGTATGGGTTCCCCATGTTCTCACGGAGAGAAATTTGTGTCATTGCGTTGACGTCTGTGATTCGCTTCTCAAACGTCACGAAAATGATCCATTTTTGAATAATAATATAACAATATTTCTATTTAAATATTTATTATCTTACATGTGCCGCAACTTTTATAAAATAAATCATACAATAGAAATATTTTGTTACACCGAGTCTTTCGGGTTCTCGCTATGGAAATCGTTGTTTTAAAGCGCTCTAAATTGATTTAGTTCTGCCCACGAGAAAATAATCGTAACACCATCTATCTCGACATAAAAATTCCATCTTCATTGTATCTCGCGTATATTTAAAAACATTTAATTAATGTTCGAATAAAATTTCAAGCTATATAAGCATCGAGCCTATAAAATCTCAGGTGTTCGAAACTCCACGTTAACCCTTAGCGCTATAATAGTGCCTCTGTGGCGACATTAAACATTCCCTTATTGTTATTTAAAATAGTTTATACATCGCTATGTTTGCAATTATGAAGTCGGTAAAAATTGGAATGTTACACTTACGAGTGATAGTAATAAACTTTATATTCTCAAAAGGAAATGAACCATGTACAATAGAACTATTTTAGATAAAAAATAATATTTCGATTTTGGAATAAAAATTGCTTGAAGTGCTAAGGGTTAATATTAGTTGCTTTGCACCGAATGGGTAGAAACATTTCTCGTGATATTCATCTAAATACGAAGATAGCATCGGTAGTTGTTAGCGACAAAGTCTGCAGCTGGCGTTCAGAGCACAGATTTTTCCAAAACCATGTATAAATTGCAGCCGTCGCCGCGGGGTGCACGGTGGGGTGTAAAGTATCATAAGCCGTAGTTTGAAACTCTTCAGCGGGAATGTATTGTACGAACGAAAGTTGTCTTTCAAAACTGCGGGATGCGAGAAGTTGCGGCGCCTTTCTTCATGAGAACATACTCTGGCGAACGAACAGTTTGGTTTCTCCGCCGATTTTCTACTTTATGAGACAAGTTGAAATTAATGATCGGGCCCGATAATTTGATAAAAGCGGCCGTCACTCGATCCAGCTTTTAATTGTAAATTATAACGCGGCGGCGCCTCACCGAAGAGAATTTATCGTTCCACTCGGTGCGCGGGAGTGGGCAACTATTCTCGTGAGAATTCCTATCCGACACGGTTATGTGGGACATTACTTTGCCTACGCGACCTTCGATGCTCTCTGGGGTTAAACGTGGAATCATTTTCTGACCAGTTTCTCGCGTCGCACCGGATTGAATTACGATCCGCATTATCTGTCCCCGACCGCGCGCAACTAGGAATTCCGCTCCAAATTTCGTTCCCCATTCGACTTTGCTAACTATTCGGCCATAAACCGTTCTTTTGTCGCAATTATACATCCTTGGAACATCTGCTCGGATGAATTCGATAAATCTTCTTGCAAAGAGGATCGAAAAACTGTTTAACCCTTCTGTTCTTAACTGGCTGTCCATTTGAGATTTCAAGCTTCGATTAAAATCTCTAACAAATCGATTTCCAAACCAAAAATCACAACAATTATACAACATCAATGTAATTTATTTAAGGAAGTAACAGTTGGATACTTAAAATGTACGATGTCCTTCATAGTCTATGATCTTAAATAGATCATAGGTCTGGTGGTCTGATCGCATAATTATATTATTTCGTTGATACAATTCGAGCGGTAAGTCTATATCGTGTGGGAGAATTCAATTACCATATTAAGAATTTTGCTCAATAATTAAGGGTTTCAAAGATTGCAGGATTTACAAGTGCTAAGGTCTCACGACTTGAATTTGATGTACTGGGCAATATGAATTAGTATTATTTATGGTGCACGTTGATGACACACTGGCGATGCGGAATCGAAGAGTACTTGCAAAATGCCAAATGGAACTTGACCGGACTTGCGGAATCTATAGGTTAAACTTGATTCGAAGAGGACTTAGACCGATCTCGCTAGAATTCACTCTTCTGCAAGTATAACACAAACCGCTGTAAGGGTTTATTTACACTTTACATAGCCATGTTAGTTAATGTGTCTACAATACGTGTATAAAGTTACGGAGCAAAATTTTATGTATTTTGGGAGATACAGCTAGCCGAACAGGTAAGCGTCAGGTGCAAGTGGCGCAAAGCTAAAGCGAAAGGTGAATTAGATAATTTTAATCATCCTGGTCCACTTCACCCAGATATCCTTAAACATTTAAAACCGATATATGAAGAACTTTCAAAGGAGGATTTATTAACCAGGTGTCTAGGTTGACACACACAGAATTGCAATGAAAATTTCAATTCAACGGTTAGACGCATAAATCCAAAGCATCTAAATTCCGGAGCAAAAATTATCGAAACCTCCGCCTTTATTGCGGCTGGAATTTTTAACGAGGGCTACTCAGCTATATTAAAAATAATGAATGTATTAAATATTAATATCGGCCAACAATGCAAATTCTTTGCCGATACGTATGACGCGCAGCGCATAACGAGACAGGAACGCCGCAGACAAGGCAGCACAAAAAAGGCACAAATCTGTCGTAGGATGCACCAAATGGAGCAAAATGAATTTTTTGAAGCCACAGAAGGCTTACTATATGGTCCTGGTACAGCGGATTAGTTTCCTCCAGAAGTAAGTGTTCAATAACTACTACTCTAACAGTCGAAAAACTTGAAACGCTTTTTTCTCAATATCATATTTCTGAATCTTGTGTACACGATACAGAACGACTTACTGGACCAATTGAGCTCCTAAGGCAATTTTTCGTTAGGTAATGATAAATTACGATAAATAGTTGCATTTTTTCCTTTCAATTTACATTATAAAGTCGAAATTTTTAGTGAAAAATCGTAACATTTTCAATAAAGGTCAAAATGTTTGCATTTTTGTACTTTTTGTTGGAATTTATAAGATAAGATATATTTTATAAGATAGATAATTTTATAAGCATTAAAAAAACTTTTGTTTTCCTGTTTCAGATGAAAATTAGAGGCTCTAGGATGTACACAAACTGACGATGCGTGTGGCGAGGAGCTGTAAAGATTTATAAATATTGCGAAAAAATACATTGATCATTAAAATAGAAAATTTTTTGTATTGTTTAAATATAGAACATAATATCATGAAAGTTTGAGAATGATTTGCTTTGTAGTTATTCCGAAAAAAATTCCTAAAAATCACTATTTTTTAGGCGCTCTAAAGTGTATTCCCCTTTTAAGGCCTTAACTCCTTGGCATACAATGCCGTCTGTTAGACGTCATCCATTTCATGCGTCATTGTAGACATTGACGTCTCCAAGACCGCAAGAGCTGTCTCTGGCGGACGCCGAAAATCGTGCATTGATTTTGTTTCAATTAAAATCTTCAAGGTGCTCTCCCCTCCTTTCTCCGCAACAGTAAACCAAAAAGAAATACATTGAAAGCAGTATTCATTGTCAGTATAACAACGATCCTACTAGAAGAATGTCATATTATACATTTGAATTTGAATCCTTACAACATGTCTGAGTTACGTGCATTAATATGAAACATAATAATAATAATATAGTAATGTATTATACCTTCCACTAACAAAAAGGAACATCCTGCATAGAGATGCCATATGTGTGTAAGAAATAATGTAAGAAGCGAAACAACTTGACAGTGTAAAAAATGTCTATTTTCTTTACCTATTCCAAAATGCTTTGAAATGAATTATACTTTACAGAATTATTAATGGACGGTTAGTGCTGGGCGAACTTTTATGACAGGAGGTTGCTATTGTTACCCTGGGCCTTGGTTCTTTGATTTTAGATTCTTAAGGGTATGGTGTGGGCCTGTCACCGCCACATCTGGCAATCATTGCCGGCCGACCCAAGGCACAGGAGCTGCACCTCCTTCGACTCGACGAACCCTTAGGCAATAAAAAGTCGAACGCTGTACAAGTTACCATTTTAGTTACGCTTTTGACACGATCGGGTGGTTCCACCACCTGACCTAAATTGCTTGCAGATGTGGGTGCACTTCCTGGTTCGGCAAATTTGGTCACCCCTGAAAATGCCTCCAGTATCCTCACCATCTACCCTCGATTGTTCTCACTTGTACAGCCCTCCCAGCGAATCATAGGGCCCAGAAAATATTCATAGACTTCCGTTGGTCCATCGACTTCTTCTGAGAGAAGGGATGATCAACGGAAAGAGTAGGGACAAACCTTTATCAGGACGAACTCGCGGCTGTCTGGGGCAGTTACATAGAAAAAACACACGGAGTTACATAGCAAAAACACACTTAGATACATAGATACTTAGAGAGACGCGATCTTGTCACGTTTCGTGTTATACATCGTACTTGTACATCACGATAGCCTCAGTCAGTACTTCAAACCTCGTGAACATTGTTATATATAGTCCTTCCTAAACAGGGAAGGTGGTCCTTCGAGAAGTTAGTTAGTTATTAAAATTAGTCGGCACACCACGTGCAAACAGTCAAAGTCTGACGGATTGAAAAATCCATCACAGACCGCAACAATTAATTTATTATTTTATAATGTTACTTAACCGTTTGAGTCCCAGGGGATATTGAAAAAACATTGTCGAAGAATCACAAACAGCGCAACCGCGCTTTCTCTAAGCGAGTACGAAAAACCCAAGCAGTGCGATGGCGCTTGTTTCATTTTATGACGAGAATTACCAAGCGGCGCGATAGCGTTTTGTCTATTTTATATCAATGAAAATCCCAATCGGAGAAATAGCACTTCTTGTATGTGTTACGTAACGTGATTCTCGTTTTTTTCTCATCGCTCCGTTGATTATTGCATATTGCTCCGTATTATTGCATTATTATAGTATTATTCTACCTATTGTAAAATGAACTATTTACATTAAAAGCAGCTGCGTGATGTACTTGTGTCAGTAAATCTGAGGGCGCGACTTCGACCACCGGTAACCGTCAGTTGTCCACAATGCTCGAAATGTGCTGGGTTTTTTCGACATAAAATCTCAACAGCACGATTGCGCTGTTTGGGACTCAAACGGTTAATTACTGTCCTTTAACCCTTTGCGGACTACCGCTGCATATATGCGTTCTACGTAAACCATCAATTTGGCGGAGCAACTCATATATGCGTTTAGCAAAAACAACTGATAGATCCGAAAGATACATATGTGTGTCTTATGCAAACAAATTGCAGTGGAAAATTGAAAAAAATTTTTACGCAAAAGAATTGCGCTTAGGCTGAAACACGCGCTAGCAACTAAATGAGTATCGCGGGGCGTTAACCCGGCCTCGCGCTACAGTTTTCTTCGAACTGTCCAGTCCGCAAAGGGTTAATACTATATAACGACCTGATTTAATATTATACAGGGTAGAAGTTATAAAGCGTTACAGACGAAAGTTGTTCAATACCAAGGGGACATCATGTGGAGGAACCTTTATTTTTCCTGGTGGACACTCCAAGGTGAGGTGAAGGTCAACTTTCTTTTTTAAATGAAATGATACGTCTGAAACATTTTTTCCTATAATAAATATTTTAGGAGATATTCGACTATAACGCGTTATAATTTCCACCCTGTATAGCAATGTAAATTTCGAATTAAAATATTCTGTTTCTGAGCGTTCATATAACTGTTCAGTTGAGCCACTTAACTAGTATTCTTTGGCATCGCCAAATTTCATTTTATTTGTATGTCAAGGGGTTAAAGACTGCGAAGAAATCAGTAAGATATACGCTTGGGACCTCACGTTTTTAGAAAAATTTGCACGTTACTAAAATCATCATAACTTTTTTATTTATCAAGCAATTTTTGCGAAACTTTTAGAAATTAAATAAGGGAAAGAACATGGAGGCAATCGAGTTCAATACATTGACTATTGATGTGAACGCTTAAATAGACAAAATAGATACAATGTATCGAGCAAAGTAGCTGACGTCTGAAGACAGCGTGTAGAAAACGCGAATTAACTCGTGAGCCGTCGTTCATGTGTTAATGTCACGTAGGGTCATATTCCATATTTTTTGTAACTTGCAATGAAATCCAAACTATAGGGTGGTCCTTTGTGAAAAGGTATAAGCGAATATTATCTAGGGCGTATTCTGCCAGAAACAAACTCGAAAATATTCTTGAGATAAAGCCTAACGAGGAAAATATCCTTCGTACTTAATATTGTATATAAAATATAAATTTCGTCATTACTGGAAATTTCAAATTATTTTCTGAGAGAACGGTTAAGTTCCGACTGCCGGATTCTTTGACTAGTTTGTACCTATCGATGAGTAAAACACGATGCAACCGTAAATATGACTTTCAAGACATTGGTTAACCCTCGCTCCGAGCGCCGCATATACACTCCACGACAAAATGATGGCATACCCGTGAAATATTGCTATTTCTGAAAACTGTGATGAAATTTGATATGTTTCTTTCCGTATATGTACTTCGGTGGAGCTTCAAGGCTACTTACATCGGCGGATTTAAGCGCAGGTTACAGATTCTAGTCTAAATGTAAATATCGGGGGTCACCGACGCGACAAAGTGATGGCACAGTCTTAAAATTCTTTCTCTACAGTTGACACTAGACCGTCAGACTGTATCGTGCACTGTGTGACTGTGCATTAAATATTTTGTATGTTTCTTATTATCTTCTATTGAAATTACACTATGGGTAGTGGAAAATCTTTATCGGATGCTGAAATAAAAACAATTTTGACATTGTATAAAAAGAATTACTCAGTTTCGAAAATTGCACGTATTATACATCGGAGCAGTAAAGTAGTGTATAATTTATTAAAAAATCCAAAAACATACGGTACAAGAAAGAGTTCCAGTCGACCGAAAGCAATAAGCAATCGCGGAAAACATGCAATTTTAAAAGAAGCTTCGAATTCTTCGAGAACGGCATGAGAAATTACTAAAGCAGCTGGCGTACATACAAATATACGAAATGTGCAAAGAATAATAAAAGAATGTCCGCAGTTAGTTCGAATGAAGTTGAGAAAAAAACCACCTTTAACCGCTCAGCATAAATCAGAGCGTCTCCAATTTGCACAAGAACATATACATTGGAGAAAAAAGTGGCGTCGTGTTATTTTTAGTGACGAAAAAAGGTTTCGCACACTATTCTCACGACCTGCGGAAAGAACCAAGAATATTAAGCCGCAGACACATGGGTGGCGGAGGAGTAATGCTTTGGTCCGGAATTGGATATCGAGGAGTTGCTGAGATAAAGTTTATAAGGAAAACTATGAATAGAAAAATTTATGTAGATTTGATATACCAGCAATTATCTAAATTCGGACAGACAATTTCCGGGGAAAATTTTATATTTCAACAGGATAATGCAAGTGTGTATACTGCAAAATGCGTTAAGCAATACATTGAACAAAATAAAATTAGTGTTTTAACGTGGCCAGCGAGATCGCCAGATCTCAACATCATTGAAAATTGTTGGGCACAACTAGCAAGGCATGTTTACGAAGGCGGAAGACAATTCCAAAGCCTTGCAGAATTAAAAACATGCATAGAAGAAACATGGTCAAAAATACGGCCAAAATATATTAAAAAACTATATAAGTCACTTCCGAAACGTATGTTATCTGTTCGGGAAAATAAGGGAGGCCACACAAAGTATTAAGCATAATGTTATATATTTTATGAACGTAAATCACGTTTTTTTTTTGTATATGTGCCATTATTTTGTCGCACCGATTTTTTGTTATTTTTTGCTTCCATAAACAAACGGACATTTTCTTTAATTTTATTGTTTGTAACGTAGTTTATTTTGTAATAAAAATTTATAAGTACCAAGAAAGACTAGATTTATTATGTCCAAATGATGAAAACATTGAATTGTGTATTGAAATGTGTATACAAATGCCATCTATAATCGACGACAACATTTTTCTGTTGATTTTATTGACATATTGGATTAATCACTTCTTAACCCTTTTAGTGCCGAACGAAAGTATCGTACCTGTGTGAAAAATGCCTGACCAAAGTAACGAATTTACTAAGATTTGGAATCCCATGGCACTTGTCCCAGAATCTTCATACAACGAACCTTATTTTCTAACAAATTAAACCCAAAAACAATTTTTTAAATTCTTTTGTAATAAAATTAGACCATTTATAACGTTTTATAAATTTATTTTAAGATAAAGTTCGCTTGCAATGCGAATAGTAAGGCGCCATCGGATACGCAACGATATATCGTCGTTGGCACTTTTCGCAAGTGTTGCGAAAGACGATATATCGTTGCTCTGCACTAAAAGGGTTAAAACTGCTCTTCTTTTATTCAGCACAGTTGCTATTTAAGACTTAGAAAAATGTACATACAAAAACTACGCACATTGTGCATATTTCTGGCGCGATTTTCCGTTCAGTAACGCCACTTCGGCGGACGGGATTGCCGTAGCGAAAGGGTTAAGGTTAATTTTGCATCCAATTGTTTAAACAGATTTTCGTCGATTCTAAGGTATAGACTTTAGCTGTAACGGTTTTTATGCATCTTTCTTCGACACCGTGTACATACGTTGTAGAAGACCGAAAGGAAGCTTGGTCACTATAATAGTTGCACGGAACGCTTCAGGGAAATACGTGGTTTAACAACTCTCTCGGAGGCAGCCGCACTAAACCGGTAGGAATCGGACAGAGATACCACGCAGAGACCTGGAATTTCTGGAAATTACAGATGTAAGTACCTCGTGGACAACCTGCAATTTCTAGAAAGCGAGGAAAAAGTCTGCGTGTAGTCGCGCCGACAACTTGAAGTGGTTGATCGATCGACCTCCACTTTGTGCCTCATTCGTAGGGATTTCATACGAAACTATCGGTTTTCGGTGGAGTATCTTGAAAGGACCGGGGTTACGGAACGAATATTCCGGATATTGTCGATTCGAGCGGCAACTTCTGTTTGACTTTTCAGCTAACTGGCTAAAGATATCTCGAAGTGACACACCCGACGAACTTCTCGCGAAGGTCGGCTTGATTAAATTTCTTTATCATTGCGAGTCTTCCGAGAAGGAAAGCAGACGTTCAGCAAATAACTCTGGCCGATGGAAATTGTACTTTCTTTCGTTCTAGTCGACAAATAATTGAATTTCCAACGAGACATTTTTGCCCTTCCCGAGCGAAAACTCTGCCGTGATAAAGAGAGAGGCAGAGCGAGAGAGAGAGAGAAAAAAGGAGGGGGGAGAGCGAAAGAGAGCTTACTATCGAGGCCTCGAAGGCTCTAGATGCTAGATGCTACCACTTTGGTGCCTGCGTAATATCGTAAATTGCGGTATTTCTGGACAGGCATAACGTGAAGCCACGAAGAAACAGGTTAAGTCGATTCGCGGGAATCTCAGGACGACACTGAGATTTTCCTGTAACCCATTTTTCTTCGGAACTGCCAGAGATTTTCATAACTATCAGGATTTATTATACTGTTTCATACACGGCACCATTAAACGGTTCTTGCAGAATTTGATGCGCAGAATTAAAAATTTGCTTGCATCTGCCGTCGTCGGTATTTAACCACTTGACGTACAAATAAAATGAAATTTGACGCATCCAGAGAATACTATTGGGTTGGCAACGATGTGATTGCGGATTTTGTCGGCAGATGGATTTTACACTTTCTTTTGTTTCGTTAACGTGTTCAAAGTACCTAACCTATATTTTTTTCTTATTGTTTAGACAACTACCTTTCATTTAGTAAAAAAATTATATCGATTGGTTCTTTAGTTTTGTTTTTATCCCAATTTAAATATGGAAGAACAAGGCGTGCACTTCAGACATATTTTAATGTATTATTTCGGAAAAGGCAAGAACGTATCGCAAGCACACAAGAAATTATGTGTCGTATATGGGAATGAAGCCTTGAAAGAAAGGCAGTGTCAAAATTGGTTTGCCAGACTTCGTTCTAGTGATTTTTCATTAAAAAATGCTCAACGATCTGGCCGTTCAGTTAAAGTCGATGAGGCCCATATCAAAGCCATTATCGATTCAGATCGTCGTAGCACAACACGTGACATTGCAGACACGCTCAAGCTATTGTATACATGCATTGAAAACAAATTAAAAAAGCTTGGCTATGTCAAAAAACTCGATCTATGGATCCCTCAATAGCTTATGGAAATTCATTTGGCGCAACGCATTAGCATCTGCGATTCGCATATGAAACGCAACGATATTGATCCATTTCTGAAAAGACTAATTACTGGCCACGAAAAGTGGATAGTTTATAACAACATTAATCGGAAGAGATCGTGGGTCGACATCAAAACCAGACATTCACCACAAAAAGATTATGCTGTCAGGCTGGTGGGATAAAGAAATTCTGCACTTTGAACTTTTACCAAACAACCAAACGATCAATTCAAATATGTATGTTCAACG
This sequence comes from Agapostemon virescens, assembly GCA_028453745.1. Taxonomy (NCBI): domain Eukaryota; kingdom Metazoa; phylum Arthropoda; class Insecta; order Hymenoptera; family Halictidae; genus Agapostemon; species Agapostemon virescens. The sequence continues at coordinate 2,769,627 of CM052099.1, forward strand.
AACTGAGAGATGCAATTCAAGCAAAGCGACCAGAAGGCGCAAATCGTAAGGGTGTTGTTTTACACCATGATAATGCAAAGCCCCACACATCTTTGGTCACTCGCCAAAAATTATTGGATCTGGGTTGGGATATGTTGTCACATCCGCCATATAGCCCTGACCTTGCGTCTTCAGACTACCATTTATTTCGTTCCATGCAAAACTCCTTAAATGGTAAAATTTTTAATGATGCTAGTAATGTCAAATCACACTTAATTCAGTTTTTTTATAGCAAAGATCAGAAATTTCATAAACGTCGAATCATGACGCAGCCTGAACCATGGCAAAGGGTCATCGACAAAAACGGACAGTACCTAATTGAATAAAGTTATATCTTTAAGCAAAGATTTTGAATTTTCATTCTTACTTAAAATCTGCAATCACTTAGTTGCCAACCCAATATTTAACTGACTCAACTAAACAGTAATATGCACGCTCAGAAACAGAATATTTTAATTCGAAATTTACATTGCCATATAATATTTAATGAGGTTAGTATATAATACTAATGGACAGTAATTAAGTAACATTATAAAATAATAAATTAATAATTCTGTAAAGTACGATACATTTCCAAGCATTTTGGAATACAGTAAACGAACTAGATATTTCTTACATTGCCAAGTTGTTACGTTTCTTACATTATTGTTTTTCACACACATGGTATCTCTATGCAGGATGTTCTTGTTATTGTTGTGTGCGAAGGTGTAAGTTCTGTGATACCTTCTTCCCAGCGTACAAGGAATATCGCTGAGCACCTTGTGTCGTGTAATAACTACACGATTATAATGGTTGCGATTTTCTTTATTTTCACTTCGGACTGTTGGCGATTTCTATGTTTCGAGTTTTGTTCTGTTCGCGATATCTGTCTTCGTCTGTTTGCGATTTCCGTATTAGTCTCTTTGCAATTTCGTGATTGTCTTCTTCGCGATTCCTAAATTGTCTCTTTCGCGATTTCTATTGGATTATTCGGAAAATAATTTCGTTTCTTCCCGACAGAGGATTAAATTGTATTTTTTTGCACCCAACTTCACAGTTAAGCCGCATAATCATTATATTTTTTGAGAGCTGATATAGCAAGGCTTGTGTGTGAAAAAGTCCAATTAATACTACGCAGTAGT
>CM052099.1:2785539-2800904 GCA_028453745.1 Agapostemon virescens
ATTACGTTAGCAATATTTTTCGTATTTTCAGAGGTAGTGGAGATATTTAGGTGTTCTGTTTTAGACGAAACACCCTGTATATCGTCCTTAACCGCCCTCCTGTATTCAGCGTCTAAGACAGGGTCCGCTAGTCAGCCTTACTTACGAGTCCTCTAGCAGACCCAGGACGAAACTCTCACCCTTCCTTCTTTCCTTTTCTCTGTCTCTCCACCACACTTTTCAGCAGCCGCCACAAGACACTCGTCACTGTGCCAAATTTGCCATCTACTGCATGCGGAAAATCGGAGATTTTCCATACTTCTACCCTTCACGCGCACAAGGACGCGTAAGAGAGGGAATCGGGTCCGAGGTGACGTGGTCACCTTTTTTACCGGGGAAAATAGAACCGTTCCGGTTTCGGTTAAACAACAAAACAAACAGTCGAATACTGCGTAAGAACCGTGCAAAAACCTGTTAAGAACACATCAAGCAGTCGGATACTGCACGTAGAATATTTGTCTTGGAGCCATTATACACCTGTATAACTGCAACCTTATTAACCCCTTAACGTACAAATAAAATGAAATTTGACGCGCCCGAAGAATACTATTTAACTGGCTCAACGGAACAGTTATTTGTACGCTCAGAAACAAAACATTTTAATTTGAAATTTATATTGCTATATAATATTTAATCAGGTCGATATATAATTTTAATGGACAGTAATTAAATAACATTATAAATTCATAATTCTTTAAAGTATGATGTTTCGAGCGCACGAATAATTAAACATTTAGTTTGAACGTTTTATATTTATCCTTGCATTTCGAGCGCTTAACCTGTTAACCGGGGAATAAACTTTTGTTCGACTCGTTTCACAATGGGGATGTTTTCTTTTAATAGAATTATATATTGTAAACTTATGTAACGGATTTACTTAGATAAGAACTACATAAAATGTAATGTGTTCAAAATATTACAGCAAATTTCCATGTCGAAAAATGTCGTTATGCCCATTGCAGTAGTAGTTTGTGTACGACAAAGTATATGTAAGAATTTATGGAGTTTAAACAGAACCTGTACAGAAATCGTGAAAGATTGCCATTTTCACCATTTTCGATGGCATGTAACTCGTGTGTGTGTGTCGATTGATTTCAATCAATTTTTCTGCATGTGTAGAACTATCATAGATCTACCAGATGCGTCTTTAAAATTTCCAGTATGTGGCTCAAATAAAATATGTTTAAAAAGCTTCCTTTTTATTGGTCATGTAATTCACACCAATTACAATATTTACATAATTCATTTCGCACATCATTTATTAAATTACTGTAATTAATTGTTCAAGAAACGTCAAGACGTTTGGTCCAATCTTAAAAAAGTTATTTAGATGTAAAGAGTTTCAGAATACTTTTGTGAACCACTGTATATGCAACGTAAGCGAATTCGCGAACGGACACGAAGCACTACGCAAAAGACATCTTTCGTTAACCCTTTCGTTACGAGCGTCAGTTATAGACGGCATCCGCGCGTTAAACAAAGCTTAAACATACAAATTTCGACCGATTAGGTTTGACCTGCCACTGCCTGTTGCCGAGCCGCCGTTAACCCTTTCGTTACGAACGCCAGCTATAGACGGCAGAAAAATCTTCATACAAAAGAAGACCGACCACGCACTATGTATGTCACAGAGACTGTCACGGTGGGCAGAGCGCTCGTATCGAAAGGGTTAAAGGGAAGTTTCATGTTTTCAATAAACGCGGCCGCTGACGATCATTCTCGAGTGCCGTGCATATTTTTGGCGCAGCAGTTCGTACAAGGAGTGTGCCGCGGCGGAGAAGTCGCCTGTAGCGAAAGGGTTAATAGCCGAAAATACGTAATCTCTCTCCTAATGTGGGCTAACCATCGATCTGTCGCAGGCGCGAGGTATTCAGGAGACAGGAAACCATGAATCTACAGCGACGTCAACAAATCGGTGGATTCACAGAGAATTAACGGCGCCGAATTCGCATCCTCTTCGAACATCCATGATAGGATTGGAGCATCTACGGCTCGATAGACTTGAGTGCGACTTACTGCCTCGCCACCGATGATTCCGCATCTCTTCTAAGCGGATTTTCGCTCGTCATACGAAGTCTCCTTGCGATAGGAGTGACTGTACAAAAATTCGTTATGGAATGAGCCTTACTGCGCGATATCGCGATCGTCTTCTTTGGATTCTGACGTGGATTATCGTGGAAAGGAAATCGTTCAGACATCGTTGATTACTGACAGGGAGGTAGTGCGGCGGCCCTACCTTCTTTATTCGCCAACAGTTGGTCAATTATGCGCCATTTCCCGATATTACTTGATCTATCACAAATTCATGTATATACAGTGGCTCACGAAAGTATTCGGTCACTCCCTAAATCTAAGTATCTTTTTAAAAATTGAATCAAACTGCTCGACTATTTTCAGCAACTAGAAGCATTGATTTACTAAACGATATGCAAAAATAATTTCCAAATAATTATAATTGGTAGGCATATTAGAAACTGCGCGTTTCAAAGCCCAATGTTCTGGAGTAAGTTCCATGGGGTTCATCACAGTCCTCTTACCAAAAGGCATAGCCTTCCCTACTCCGTGGCCAGATCCTTCAAGACAAAGAATCCTCTGTCTTTGGCAATACGACGTCGGGTCGCTTGCCTTTTCTAAACTTTCTCACTTCCGATAAACAGTCAATGATGCGATAATCGATAGCTGCAAGACCCAAAACGTGGTCATCAAGTATCGCGTCGCCCGCCGCCGGGACTGTTTAGTCTCACGGGCCACAAACATTACAAAACCCTACCCTACATTATCAAGGGATAAACATCCGTTCGATCATTCTCACCAAATCATCTCGTTAAAAATGCGTTGACGCTAACAGGCATTACATGAAAAAATAGAAAAGACAGTTTTGGAAACATTTTTATATCGACTCGTAATGAAAATGTAAAATATACGTTTTGCAGACCTGTGTCAGTTATACGCATGCTGAACATTTCATCAAAATCGATTGGCGTAGAAATAAAACTACACGCGCAGACAAAATATAAGAATTTGTGGAGTCTAAGCAAAAACTGACCAAAAATTGTGAAAAATTGCGATTTTCACCATTTTCGATGACATATGTAGCTCGTGTGTACGTCGATCGATTTCAATGAATTTTTCTGCATGTGTATAACTGTCATAGGTCTACAAAATGCATGTTTAAAGTTTTCAGTACGTGGCTCAAATAAAAAATATTTAAAAAGTTCCGTTTTTATGTATCACATACATCATACCAATTGCAACTTTTTCAAAATCCTTTTTTCGTAACGTTTAGTAAACCGATGTTTCTAATTACTCAAGAAAAGTCAAGACGTTTGGTCGAATCTTAAGAATATTATTTAGATTTAATGAGGTTCGCATACTTTCGTGAATCAATGTATGTACCATCCGTAACTGTCTTCCGACCTCCTAGCGTCTAAGGCAGGACTCACTATGGTAGTCATAACACTTTGCTGACCGGAAATTTTACACAGAAACTATATCATGTCACCGGCTATTATTTACTTCCGTCCATGGTAAACTTTTCGCAAGATTTTTATGAAATTGTTTCATTTGAAAGTGGTATAAATTGGTTTGAGAAACAACTGAATGAAAAAAGTCGTTACCAAAAAATAAATCCGTTACTTCACTGATGCTCGGTGCATCACTTAATTCTACAGTTACACCAGAAATGTATGAATAATCCTCCAAGGAAGGTGTAATGTTATTTTCAATCCAATCTTCAAAATTACTTTCACTATCAGATTCTATAACATTTCTTTTTTGCCGTTTTGGTGGTATAATGTCAGATTCATCACTTTCCCAATCACTACAATTTATTTCGAAATCACTCGGACAATCAGATAAAGTATCCGTATCCGTAACTTTCTCCACCGTTACGTTCCGTCATGGTTGAAATTTTTTAATTATTAAAATTGTGATAAAAACCTAAATACCAGGAAAAGTATTTTCTTTATTATAAAGCGGACACGACTAAACACGATGCGCAAAACTTTTACAATATTCTATATCGCCCTGGGTTTCATGAAATAAATGATGCAAGTGCAGTGACGAGTTAACTCGTCATCGGTCAACAACATTTGGGCATGAAAAAACGAGTTAACTCTCGAGATATCTCTAGTAACCCCAGAGCGAAACGCTCCTTGCGCTCCTATTCTCTCTCTTTCTCTCTCTCCTCCACTACATTTATAGCCGCCAAATCATAATATACTCTATCTCCGTTAGCACTTTTCAAGATGGTACTTCAGCCACTTTCAAAATAAAAATTTGTATCATTCTATTAACCGGTAAATTTTTGTTTTACAAAATCTTAGTGATTTTAATACTTTATCGATCGGAAGCCTAATATTAAGACTTTCAATAGTTGCACCGTAACAAAATGAAGCCTAACAAACTGCTGTTATATTGTAATTTTCAACCAAATTATTAGATAACGTTACTGAGGATGTCATATTGATTTGCAATGAAAATTACTGTCAGCGTTAAAAGATCCATGGACAAGTTTTGAATCATAGACAATGGATCTTGAAAAATTCTGAAATACTCGCCGGTCGGTAAAGTGTTAATATATATTATTAAGAATTTGTTATAAAATTAAAAAATGACGTAGAAATGTAAATATTAAAATAGCCAGCTTGATTTTAACACATTATTGACCGGTGACGAGTTAACTCGTCTTTTCATGCCCAAACGTTATTGACCAATTAGGAGTTAACTCGTCATTGCACTTGTATTATCTGTTTCAATTTATGAAACCCAGGGCGATATAGAATATTGCATAAGCTTTGAGCAATATTTTAAAAGTTATATAAAAAATATGTCCAAAGTATAATTTCATTTTTAATTTCATTGAAATAAAATTTATTAGAGTTTATTTAGAATGTTTTACTTTACTTCCATATTCAATTACAAAATCATAGGCGATGACATGGCACAGTTTCTGTGTAAAATTGCCTGTCAGAAAAGTGTTAAAATAGACAGCAGAACGAAACGCTGCCATTCCTTTTCTCTCCTCCCATTACTTCGCCTTTTCAGTCGCCACTGAAAACTGATGTACCTACAAAAAGTACCACCAAAAATATATTTTGAAAAGTTGATGAAGAAACACCAGCGAAGTGATCGAAACATTATCGATTATAAAATTGTAAAAATTACCTGCCATCCGATAATTATTTTACGAACACCGAAATGTAGTGTTCCAACCACATTGATCCTTTTCGATCTCGTTTTTTAATGCCACGGAGAATAATATTGAGATGCAAAGTTATTAAATGTGGTATGATTTTAAAGCACAACGAGTATATCGTTATACGATGAAGTTTATAATTTTCGTATTACAAATGCACGTTGAATCCATGGAACCATAATCGAGTAAACGGTACTATTTGGTATTAATGTATGCATTTAATTTCATATATTGATTATAGTATATTGATTCTTTCGAGGAAATTCTCTCCTCTTTTCGATATTTTCATCGTATCAAATTGCATTACGAATCTCAGGCATCCTATTAAATAAACAAAATTAACAGAAGAATCATTTGTATTTAATTTAAATCTTTTTCAAACGTTCAACCCTTCGGCAGTCTGAAACTGCATAGAATCGTCGTAATCTTCGTTCGCAGTATTTCAACAGTCAGAAATTACACAGAATCATTCCAACAGTAGAACACTGAACATTTCAACAGCCCGAAACTGAATAGAATCGTCGTGACCTTCGTTCGGAGTTCTTCAACAGACAGAAATTGCACAGATCATTCCAACAATCGCACACTGAACATTTTAGCACTCGGAAACTGCATAGAATCGTCGTGACCTTCGTTCGGAGTACTTCAGTAGTCGGAAACTGCACAAATAATTTCTGTTTGGAAACCATAGGTGTTTCATCAATTCAAGGGATTTGGTATCGGAACGTGCCGTATGTATAACAGTTTTCTCGTATTAACACTTAAAATTCTAATCGCTCCTCTGAGACGACACGAAAAATTGACATACTATTATTCAAAACAAATCGATAAATATTTATGTGTTGCATGTACGAATAATAGTAATTAATCTTGTATGCACGAAAGCAAATGAACCATGTAGAATCCAACTATTTTAGATAAAAAGAATGCCTCGATTTTGGAAGTAACCTCTTAGGCACGATTGAATTTTGTACGGGGGCAGTTTGTATGTACGGCAGAGGACATTGGAATGAAGTTTTTGATAACTAAATTATAATTCTTCTTAAAGATATGATGCATATACTTTAACTTTAATAATTTTGGAATGAGGTATTTCATAACTAAATTGTAATTTTTCTAAAAGATATGACGGATTTATTTTAACATTAATAATTTACTGTAATAATTAATGATAGAATTCAGTGTGCTCAAGCCACTATAAAGGCGCATCGAGTTTAAAAGGTTAAAATTGTTTGGAGTGCAAATGGTTAAAGTCTTCTGGTCTACCAGTCATTATTACATATTTTCCCACGATCGAGTGAGTAAACCTTCGAGGAAAGTTTTCAATATACAGTTACTCGTTTTAATATTCGGACACTAAGGTTTTTGCGAAAGTAAAACTTTATATACTTACTTCAAATATGTTTATCGAATTTTCCGGTCCGTAATGCGTTGAAGCACATATTCTAGTTTACAAATATGTAAAATTAATTACTTTATTTTTTATTGTTTTCCACATAATAAATCATAAACGAAATTAGACCCAATATTGATCTCGAAAAAATATTCGTACACTTAACATTACATAACGTTTTTTCCTATTTAGATATACATAAGAACAAAATTATAATAATTTTAATATTTTGTAGGATATCCCTGTTGTGTAATAAATTGTGCAACCGTGTCGGCATATTTGAAATTACTTTACTTAAGTAATTTTGAGTAATGCGTCTCCACTCTTTCGTCAGTCGTATTTTTAATTCGTCTTTTGTTTTTATAGGCGTTGTCGTAATATTACGATCCAATAAGTCCCATAAATTCTCAGTTGGATTTAAATCCGGTGATTGTGGTGGAGGATGTAGCACTTTCGGACAAGCATACAATAAATATTCCTGAACAATTCTCGATTTGTGTTTCGGATCGTTGTCCTAGTAGAACTTAAAACTGTCGTGTATACCCATATTCGTTGCACTTTTTAATAAATTTTGCTTTAATAAGTCTAAATATTTGTTTTTGTTCATAATACCTTGAATGAAAACTAACTGTCCTACTCAAGCACTTGAAATACAGCCCCATACCATCGAGTCTCCGCCACCGTGTTTCACCGTCGGTATCACATTATGTAGTTTTAATTGTTCATTTGGTTTATGCAACACTAATTTTCGTCTACTCCACCCAGAAACATGAAACTGTCTTGCGTCCGCAAAAATCACATCATCCCACCATGATTGTGTTTTAGAAATAAATTCTTTAGCGCATGCTAAACGTTTCTTTCGATTGATCTTGTTTATGTATGGTTTTTTACGAACCACTCTACCATTATAACCAGCATCTTTCAAAACATTGCAAACTGTATCCACGTGCACTTTCGTCCCAGTTTCTGCAGCCAATTCTGTTGTTAAATTAGGGGCACTTAATAGTGAATTGATCTTTATTTTTCGAATAATTACACGCGTATCACGATTGTCAAGAAGACGTGGATGTCCCTTTTGAGGAATAGATTCAATGCGATCTTCATGTTTATATCTTCTTATAATATCCGCGACGGTCCTTTTACATAAATTTAACAACTACTCAATTTTCCGATATAATTTCCCTTTTTCGCGGTGAAATATAACAAGTTGTCGAATGTTTAATGATGTATTTTTACTTTTACGACCCATTTTCACAAATGCGTGTAGAAACAATTGAATCTATTATGAAAATGACTACCAGAAGCTAACCAAACTGCTTCACAGTCTTGGTGTTTGCAAACAATCATAAAGAGTATACAAACGGACCTTCTGAAGCGAATAAACGGCGAAATATGCTAGATGTCCGAATATTTTTTCGACGCCAATACTGGGTCTTATTTCGTTTATGATTTATTATGTGGAAAACAATAAAAAATAAAGTAATTAATTTTACATATCTGTAAATTAGAATATGTGCTTCAACCTATTACGGACCAGAAGATTCGATAACCACATTTAAAGTAAGTACATAAAGCTTTAATTTCGCAAAAACCATAGTGTCCGAATATTAAAATGAGTAACTGTACATCACGTGTTATACACAGCAAGAATCATCGCAAACGGTCGCGAGGTGCTCCGCAACACAGTAAGTAAATCACGTTTCTGGCAAGTAGATACGGTCGGCTTTTGGTCGGACAAGGCACTGAACTATATTCGAAGGTATATGTATAGACTACTCGACATTCGTATTTACATATATTCTTCACATTTGTGTCTTCCTCTGCAGTTTTAGTATGCCTTTTTATCAGCCAGAAGATCCAACAACACCGAATAAATTTTCTAAAGACTTTTCTGTATAAATTCTCAAACATCTATTCATATTTTATTCATCGAATTCTCCAACTATCTTTTCTGTCAGCCACACGATCCTAAAATTCTGCTGGAAATACGTAAAGGTCTCGTAAAATGGATTGTTATCTGAAATTTCAAAACTTTATAATCGTATTTTATATTCAAGGTCCTACGGAAGTTTCAAACAAATCATATGTATTGATGCAACGTTGGTAAAACATCATGGATTCGGTATCGTCGTCAGTGGTACCGAATTAGACTGTTGGTCAATATAGTAAATAAAAAGACTAAAAGCAATGATATTGAATTTTAAGATAAAACCTAATCCCCTGAAGACTTCTCGATTTTTCGTAGATTAGAACAGAGTTGCCAAAGGATCGTAAAGTTCTAACACGTCTAAGAAACTAGGTTAAACGTCTCACCAATTTTTCGTCCATCTTCCTCCTCGTTTTTAATGTATTAATAAAAAATATTAAAAAGTTGAAGAGAATTTTTTTACTTACACACATACGTCATTTCATATATTCTGTTCATGGTTCAGCGAAATTTCTCTTTGTTTAACGCACTTCAGAAAAATTGAAGAACTGCACACCCGTGAAAGGGAGTAAAATCATTTCTAAAACTACACATTTTTGCATGATACAACGAACAAAATAGCAGTATCAAATGACGTATGCATTACACAGAACTCGCTTGCACAAGGAAAAGTGCTAATCGTTGATTGGTGCGCTCTTGGTCGCCAATGTATATATACAGTTGGTGTGGAAAGTATTCGTACAGCGATCAATTTCAAATAAAACTGTGTGCGTAAACTTCAGTTATAAATTTTAAGCGAAGAAAATTATTAATAAATATTCTTGGGTATTTGTAGAAAAGATTTCGTGAAATCTAAATTTTATTTTCTTTAAGATTAACAAAATTATTATACGAAAGTATTCGTATAGTTATGAATAAAGCAAAATAAACTATAAAAATACAATATATTTTTTATATTTCAATAATTTGTAGAATTGCCTTTGATTTTGTAATAGTTTCGAGTCTACTTGGCATGGAATTTATTAAGTTAGATGTTACTGCCGGTGTTATTTTGTTCCAGTCCTTTAATAAAGCGATTTTTACACTATCTTTCGATAAAATATTGTGATCACGTATTTTTTGTTCAAGATAAACCCATAAATGTCCAATGGGATTAATATCTGGTGATTGAGACGGCGTTTTCAATTATTTTGATGTGTTGTATAATACCCACTGCCTTGCATTATATGCAGAGTGCTTTGGATCATTGTCGTGGATGAATATAAAATTGTATTTAAGACCCATTTTATTTGCACTAGCATGGAGATGTTGTTTTAAAATATCAATATAAACTGTATGGTTCATAATACCGTCAATAAAATGTAGAGACCCCACTCCATTTGCATTCATACAACCCCGAACTAATACAGATCCACCGCCATGTTTTACCGTCGGTTGCAAATTTTCTTTTCTGAATTGTGTATTTTTCGTCACCCACACTGTAAATTATTTTTTAGAGCCAAATATGTCGAATTTGCTTTCGTCAGTAAAAATTACTTTATTCCAATGTTCGATTGGTGTATTATAATATTAATGTGTTGCTTAGAGAATTCTAATATTTTCTTACGGTTAGTTTCGTTTACAAAATACGTTTTTCATGCTACTCGACCATGATATTCGCTACTTCTTAAATAGTCATGCACAGTTCTATTACAATTTTACGAATAATTAGTCGTCGATCATACTCGTTTATCTTACGCGGACGGCAACTTCTTCTTTTATTTGAAACAGTTTTTCTTTTTCCGAATCTGTCAATTATACTTTGAATAGTAGACTTTGCTCTATTCACTATGGAAGAAATTTCACAAAGTGATTTACATTGATTGTGTAATCGAATATTAATTTTTCGCTCTTCTTCCGTCGTTTTGCACGTTTTGCGACCCATGATGTAGTATATTACAAATTTCAAACTTGCTTCTAGTAATACTTTGTACAAAATTATCATCTTTCTTGTTATTCGTTACATTCAGAAATTCATATTATGTTTATATCTCAAGTAAGCGCAAGAAATGAGAGACGTACGAATACTCTCTGTGCGTCTATTTCTTACGTTTATCTATGCTAGATGTATATTTTTGTTAATCTTGAAGAAAATAAAATTTAGTTTTCACGATATCTTTTCTACAAATACCCAAGGATATTTATTAATAATTTTTTTCGGTTAAAATTTATAACTGACGTTTACACACACAGTTTTATTTCAATTTGGTCGTTATACGAATACTTTCCATACCGACTGTACATAACACCTAACATTGTAAAGGCTCGCGAACGGTTGGCATCCTGTTTACAGTATTAACCTTTTGCACTCCAAGCAATTTAAAGTCCAAAATCAAGAGAGTTTTTGACCTAGAATAATTTCATTGTACGTAGTTAATTTCCTTTCATGTATACAGGATGATTGGTAACTGGTGGTACAAGCGAAAAGAGGATGATTCTACATGAAAAAATAAGTCGAAAATATAGAATAAAAATTGTTCGTTTGAGGCTTTGTTTTCGAGAAAATCGACTTTGAATTTTCGCAAAGTACGCGTGCACTTGATCTTGTCTCATTATAACGGATCTCACTGTAGATCGTTGTCTCGATGGGACACGTAAATTACGAAGTAATCACAAAGTTTATTATTACAAAAATTGCTGAAAATGTTGTCCATTCTACCGAACACATACTTCTGTTCTTCTAATTAAATTTCTATGAACACTTTCTAACGTATTCGATTGTTTTAAAGTATGAAAGGCTACATATTTTCTACGATTTGATCGAAAACAAAGCCTCAAACGAAAAATTTTTATTCTATATTTTCGACTTATTTTTTCATATAGAATCACCCCCTTTTCGCTTGTACCACTAGTTACCAACCACCCTGTATAAAGATTAATAGTATTTCCCATACATGCAGTGTAACGTCCCGTTCCTCGCAGTCGCGTATTCAAACGGAATTGTAACTTCCTGTCGGCTCGATTGCGTTTGTAAGACGGAAAACGGGTGGCGATTCTTGATATCTGAGCATCCGACGAGCAATTCGCAATTCTTCTTCGATCTTCACCAATGTCGTCTGCCAAATTAACCCTTTGCGGACTGCCGCCGCATATATACGTTCTGTGTAAACCATCAATTTGGCTGAGCAACTCACATGTGCGTTTGGCGAAAACAACTGACGGAGCCGAAAGACACATATATGTGTAATACGCATACGCATCGCAATGACCGAGGAACTCATATATGCGTTCGACAAAAACAACTGATAGAACCGAAAGATGCACATGTGAGTCTTACGCAAACAAATTACAGTGGAAAATTGAAAAAAAATTTTACGCAAAAGTATTGCGCTTAGGCTGAAACACGCGCTAGCAACTACATGACTATCGCGAGGCCTCAGCTCGGCCTCGCGCTACAGTTTTCTTCGAACTGTCCAATCCGCAAAGGGTTAATATACGAGGGCTAGTTCAATATTTTCGGGCGAACCGTGTTACAGGGTACGAAAAGTTAAGAAGATCTCGCGACGATAGATCTTTAGCAAAACGTAAGATACACTCCGAAACGGTGGTGTATTTCGCAAGATTCTAAATTCAACTCAAATGTTAGTCGAATTTATTTGTCTCGTGATCCGAACGATGGTCAAAGATTCCAGCCTTGATCAACTCGCACGATAGTTGATCCAGTCGAAACGATTCGATGTGGTTGACCCGGTAGTCAAATTGATTCTGCCAGATTCGATAGTCAAAACGATTCTGATCGCTTTTCCCGAAATCCGTTTCCTCTTCCCTTCATGTCGTCGGCGTGAGAACTTGAGGGTGTGGCCGATATGATACGCACAGTACCTCTTCCGTTAATTTTCACCTGAAGAGGAAGGATCTTCTTCGATGTTCCTCCGCGGTGGAGGAGGAAGCCTCTCCTTCAGGTTGGCGATGTTAATTAACTTTTTGGAAGAAAGGACGGCACATCGGATTAGCGCGACGATGTTCGAAAATCCGCGCACATTAGTGCGAATGGTTTTTAACTCAATTGCGCTGCCCGTCGGTGGAAACCGTCGATGGTCGCGTCGAAGGGTCACTTTTCGGCTCAGTACCGATTGCAGGGCAATACGGCCTTTCTGCGTGCCACTGAAATCGGTATTGTAGCGATTTTCTAATTAACCCGTCGAAGACATTGCAAACAAATACCTCCGAACTGGCTGTTCCTCGACCCGGACGGAGCAATACGCTTCACTGAAGAAATCAAAAACCAAAGGTATAACAACAATTACTTCGTAAAATTTTCTTCGTTCTATATGTCGTTTTACGAATCGTGGTGTTAGCTCCGTAACCATTACCTCTTATGGTAGATCTTTGCACCTTCGTAACATAATTCGATTGCTTTTGTGGGGTCCGGCGACATTAGGCTTAACGACACTTAGCTTTAGGTAGTTTATAACCAAGGCCACTTGAGACACCGATGGTTCGCAGCTGAACGGCGATGACCAGCGGTATCGTGTCCGAAGTCCATAAAGTCGGCGTAGGCCTATGATTTAGAGTATCACGTCGACTTTTTCAGGGTTGGATTTGTTAATTTACTTATAGTTGTCAACACACATGGTTGTTTCACCTATAATTATTTACATCGCCAACGTGATTTGATTTGACCGCAAAAATGTATGAACCGAGAAGTACTTTTAACCACCGAGGTGAAACTTCCTTCGAAAATAATGAGAACTACAACTAATTTCCGGAATTTCTCGTTTATCTCCTAAGCTTGGGACCTTAGGGCCTGGTAGTCAAATTGATTTTGCCCGGCTCGATAGTAAAAACGATTTTGATCGCTTTTTCCGAAGTCCGTTTCCTCTTCCCTTCGTGTCATCCGTGTGACAACTCGAGGGTGTGGCCGATATGATGCACACGGCACCTCGTTCGTTAATTTTCACCTGAAAGGGGAGGATCTTCTTCGAACGTTCCTCCACGGTGGATGAGAAGGTTTCTCCTTCAGGTTTCCGATGTTAATTAATTTTTTGGAAGAAAGGACGGCACTTCAGATTAGTGCGACGGTGTTCGAAAATTCGCCCACAACGCTGAGGATGGTTTGATGGCCGAATTGCCCTGCCCGTCGGTGGAGACCGTCGACGATCGTGTCGAACGTTCACCTGTCGGCCAGGTACCGATTGCAGGGTAATACGCTCTTTTTGTGTGCCACTTGAATGGGAATTGCAATGATTTTCTAATTAACCCGTCGAAAATATTGTAAACAAATGCCTTCGAACAGGCTGTTCCTCGACCCGGACGGAACGTGCAGCTGTTCAAGTTTTACCGATGCCTGAAATGCAAACGCAGTGATGTAAAAGTTGTTTTGTATAATAATAAGGCAAATTTTAGAGTCGCCTAACAGGAGCCACTGGAATACTAAGAATTAAAACATGCTTGTTTCACTTAAATAGTGGAGCCGAATGAACTAAAAATCATTTTTCAATTAAGTTGCCCAGAGCTCGCTTCACCCGCGCCGAAACATTAAAAAAGACGGCAAAAAGAGCGGGAAGAAATACACCGTTGACCAAAACACTGTGTTAATTTTGTAGAACGCTGTATTTTCCTTGCTCGTGTCACTGTGAGCGAAATGAATCGCATTCGAATTGTAATCGATGCGATAGTTCACGATAAATAACGAGTTCTGTCGCGAATCTCTGTGGCAACGCGTAGCTTCCGGTCACCGTGATGGTTTCCTGTAAGTGGATTCGCGCCCAGAGGCTCGATTTTCTAGCAATTTTGCAATTTCGCAATTTCGCCCGGAAAACGACACAATGGATGCTGACTGTTCGTTTCGACGGGTGGTCGGAGGCTCGTTCGGGATGCGCCTTGCGTCTCTGGACTAAATAAAACTTGTATCCCTCACCGATGCAGTCCTGTTTGTGATTCCTGGTGAGCGCTGATGGTGGAAGAATTACGAGCACCGCGACATAAAAATTCGGCCGAAAAACGCGATTACGCTTTTCTTTCACGTTCGTCCCGGGGAAAATTACATTTCACCACCCCCCAAATTCGGGATTTAGCTATTGTGTACACGGGATGGTTTTCTTATGGCCGGCAGAAAATGATTACTATAGGAACGCCTGTGGTCCAGGGAGAAACGCCATTGGATTTTCAGAAATGTTTCGCGAAATGTAGCCAGCAATGCGGAAGCCTGTAACACATACATTTTTCCCAGTTTTACGATCAATGCGACCACTGTTGAATTTATTCGGATCCTCGCTAGTGTCGGTAAGTAATCGTGAAAGTGGTTTAACCCCTTGCCTTTCCATTTTCTTTACAACTAAAGTTACTATAACGTCTTCATCGTGAAAAATATTACAAAAGGGAACGGAAAATTTATGTCTTTTATACTGCTACGTTCACTTCATTGCTTAAAATTATATGAAAGAAATAAAATTCGATTTCGCCTGACAAGAAAAGCACGATATTTATATTTGCTAAATTTTGTTTAAAATCTTCATCTTGAGTCTGATCCGCTGTAACATGGCAAAGGGTTAAGTGGAAAATCAAAACGGATCAATCTTTTCGTTTATTTTATGTTGTTGATTATTTTATTACAGATATATGGAAAAGTGAAAAATTATATAATGTTATCATGTTAGAATATTTTTCATTAAGTCAGACGCAAGGTATGCATGCCTCGATGAAAGAATGCACGACCTAATTTATGTGCAGTGGTCTATGAACCTATTCGGACCCTCTCTAATCTAAACTTTTTCAAAATTGCACCAAACGTCTTGACTTTCCTTGAGCAATTAGATGCATCGATATAC
>CM052099.1:2810904-2839267 GCA_028453745.1 Agapostemon virescens
GAACCGAGGACGGGACGTCCTTCCGACTTCGACGACAACCTTTTAAAGGCAGTATTGGAGCAAAATCCACGTCAATCGACAAGATGTATAGCAGAAAGGTTGAATACATCGCAATCAACCGTTATCCGCCACCTGGAGAAATTAGGGAAAGTCAGCAAGTTAGGAGTATAGGTACCTCACAATCTCAGTGAACGAAATAAAGACCACATATAGCAAAGGTGATTCAAGAACAAATTCTTGAGCTTGGATGGTTTGTTTTACCACATCCTCCTTACTCCCCGGATCTTGCCCCGACAGACTACCACCTTTTCTGTTCCCTACAAAATTTTTTGAATGGAAAAACTTTCAATTCTGAAGAGCAAATCACGCAGGTTGTCGAAAACTTCTTCCAGTCCAAACCAGTCACATTTTACAAGGAAGGAATTTATAAACTGCCAGGAAGATGGGAGAAGGTTATAGATAACGGTGGTGAATACGTAATAAATTAATGTAATTTTTTTATTTAATGAGAGCAAAATAAATATCTGATAAAGAAACGGAAATTACCTATGACTCGACCTAATAAAATGTTCGAGATGCTCTTCCCCCTTTCTCTGCAAAAATACCGATAACAAAATCGCATCGGTAAGCCAGTAAACCAGAAAGAAATACATTGAAAGCAGTATTCATTGTCAGTATAACAGCGATACCGCAAGACGAATGTCATATTATACAGGGTGTCCCACATAAATAGGAACACCTAAATATCTTTCGTATTTACAGTCCTATCAGAAAACTTCACAGGACAAAGTGACACTATTGCAGAGGGGCAATATAATGGTGAATAATTTAAAGAACAATTTAAAAATACCGGTAGTGTAAACCCACAACGCCAGAGGATATGCGGCAAAGGATTACTGCAGCATGTGCTTCAATTACGTCTCAGGAAATCGACAATGCCTACAGATCATTTATTAAATGATTGCAACATTGCATAAATGAGGATGGTCAACATTTCGAACATTTATTATGATATGTAAAGGTCAACCCGACATAAACAAGGCGCAATCTTTGCTGAAACACGTAAGTTTTAAACTTCCACATTTCATCCGCTTCAACATGATTATTCTTGCTCAAGGTCATTTCAAGGTTAAAAAGGTGGTATCCACCAAATTCAGTTTTTTATTGTCTGTCATGTTATCGTAAAAAATTATACTATTCCATTTAAAAAAACATCGGTGATATTGAAATTTCATTAAAAAACACGTCATAAAAAATTTGTTTCTTCACCATCATATTACCCCCCTGCAATAGTGTCACTTTCTCCTCTGAAGTTTTCTGATAGGACTGTAAATACGAAAGATATTTAGGTGTTCCCATTTATGTGGGACACCCTGCATATTTGAATCCTTACTGCAAGTCTGAGTTAAATGTATTATATGAAACATAATAATATAATAATGTATTATACCTTCCACTAACAAAAATGAACATCCTACAAAGAGATGCCATGTGTGTGTAAAAAATGTCCAGCTCATTTACATATTCCAAAATGCTTTAAAATGCATCATCCATTACAGAATTATTAATTTATTATTTTATAATGTTACTTAATTACTGCCCATTAACATTATGTATCAGCCTGATTTAATATTATATAAAAATGTAAATTTCAACTTAAAATGTTCTGTGTCTGAGCGTGCATAAAACTGTTCAGTGCAACCATTTAAATAGTATTCTTCAGACTGAAGGGGCTAAATTGTGATTTTATAAATAAAGCGTAAAATCTTCGATTTCTTTGTATCTTTATTAAAAAATAAACGAAAGCTATGAAATTATAAATTAACCATAAAACGTTCAATTTCTTTCTGTGCGTGTTATAAGACGTGTTTCATTAACATGAAACTGCTAATTGTTGACGTGTTATCTTGCTAGCTTGTGTACAACTAATTTCGAGTAGCGTGCGAGGGGTTAATACAGTGTTCCGCAAACAGGATCATGCGCTCTTGTAGTTGCCAGGGAGTTGTTGACCGTTCGGTAATCATTTTCATTGATAAAAGCGTTACGAGACGGATGCTCGACGCCTACAGTCGCGCGTGCAGCAAGATAAGAACAATATTTACTCGGCATCCAGAGGCGGCTTAATTCACAAGCAGCGAGTCGCCACGACATTAAAGCAGCCGCCGGAATGTAACAGCTTTGTATTTGCCTTAACCCGCAATGCTGAATCGATCTGGACGGTTCTACAGTCTCGCGGCCAGGCCACAATAATCATCCAAGTATCCTGCTCGAAACTCGTACTGACCCGAGCGATTATTCCGAGACACGGAAGCACTGTAAAAGCTGCGTATCGATCGCCAGTATCGCGTGTTATCCATTTGCACCTGCTGAGACCCTGGCCGCGGTGCGAAACCACAAGTAGATATATTTTAAGGCAGCTTTGGATCACGGTTTCCTAATCTTTCGCGAGACTCGACAAATCATTGGCCCGGTTCGTATTGCACCGTGTCAGAGCAGGCAATAAACCGACGATTGTCAAAGTTTCGACCGTCCCGAAAACCCTTCAGGGCCCGTGCGTTTCGGGTAAAAAATTTTCTTTCGCTGTGCTTGAAACGGGGTTTTTCCTATGCATCGGCGTTTTTAAATTTTTTCGAAGTGAGTATGAAAGGCAAAACCGCTGAGGACACCGCCTCGTGCACATCCTTTCTTTTCTCGCTAGCATTATTGTTATACTCGACGTCCGACAGTTTTCATATGCTGTTCGTCGTTTGTTATTTATCATTGTTGTAGGTGTTACAGTTAACACATTCAGCGCCGGCCCCGTGATAATGCAGGTTTTGTAAGTCTGTCACTTGAATTTAATCCGAAAGCTTGAACGATTTTGTTTTTATTAAATTGTACATGACGAATATTCAATCAAAATATACTATTTTACGAAAATGTATAAGGTTTTAAATACTTTCTTTAGCTACTCATTGTTCAGAAACAAGCAAATGAGTTCATAATTAATTTAATGGCTCACATGCCGCCGGCACTCAATGTGTTAAGTCTGTCACAAGTTATTCAGGACTCGTTCACTATCAAATATCCCCAAGCATGCATTTGTAAAAACGCCAGTAGATCATAGAACAATTATAAGAATTCAGTGTTGTAAAAATTTTATTCAAAAGTTCACCCTTTAAATGTAAAATGTGAAATAACTCTTATCTAAGTGGATTATATAGAACACGAGTTAAACGACGATCTATTGTTGCTAGTTTGGTAGTGGCTGAAATGAGTAAGAGGAGAGTCAAGGAAAGGCAGCGTTTCGTCGGACCTGCTACAGGACACGTCGGTTAGACTACAGGATAGGTCCTGTCTTGGACACTGGAATATCAGAAAGCAGTTAACATCCAAATAGCATCTTACAACCATAGGATGACTGTTTCATGTTTAGTTTACGTTCGAACGTCCTTGGTTCATTTGGTGCATTCCTGGGAAGTCCATAGAACTTAAATTTCGGACTTTCTAGAAACGTCCATCTCGTAAGTCTTATGAATGCCCTTAGAACTTAAATTTTGGACTTTCTATGAACGTTTTTAACACTTTACCGACCAGAAGCCTATTAATAGGTCTTTCAATAATTTCCCCATAACAAAATGTGGCTTAAAAAACGGCGTTTACATTGTAATTTGTAACGAAATTATTAGATGACGTTACTTAGGAGGCCTTGTTGATTTGCAATAAAAATTGCTGTCGGCGTTGAGGGCTTCATTACAAAGTTTTCAGTAATGCATTATGAACTTGGAAGATTCTGAAATGATCGCCGATCGGTAAAGTGTTAAAATAGTTTTAGAACACGGTAAACCAAGAAAGGAGACGGTATATGTGAGAATCGGCGACGGCAATTGTTCATCCGTTGGCGACCATAAGAAATAACTGCTAGAGTTGTAATGATTATAATGATTCACGAAACATATCCACTTCTTATCGCTAATCACAATTCAATGGAGAAATTACTTTCTTTCGTACCTGGCGAACAGCATTTGGCAAGTGGTTTTGCAGTTTCCCTGCTGTCTTTCATTCAGTTCATGTGGAACCAATTTTTACTACCTTCTGGATCTTTCCCATGGCTTTCAAACGTATGGAGACTGCTTCTTGTGTCACATTTAATTGATCCGCGATTTGTCGTTGCGTTTGAGCGTCATCGTCGTCCAACAATGCTTGTGATTCACTGTCTTCAAACTTTTGCAATGGTCTTTCACGTTCTTCGTTTCTCGCGTCAAAATCGTCGTTTGTAAATGTTTTATACCACTCAAGACACTGCGATTTACCAAGAGCATGCTCATCGTGAATTTCGACAAGCATTCGACGTGATTCTGCAGCAGTTTCCTGCAAATGGTAACTATTGAGGCATCCCGCGGTTCGGGGAGGCGGTCGCTTAAGTACGATGCTTTGTAAGAGCACGTACTAGCTCCAGCGCAAATTAATGGGGAGGAGCGTAAAAGTTGAAATGTGAAACCCGAATACCCTCCAATTCTGTGTATTGGAGAGTATACAATCGTCAGCGTGAGTCGACCGATCGGATCTGATGTGTATGAATACATTAGCTGCTTATACAGGGTGTTTCGTCTAAAACAAGACACCTAAATATCTTCATTACACATTGTATCAATCGTCTGCGTACATAGAGAGTGAGAGAGATATGTATTTAAGAGTTTGCTCATTGCTAGATTTCTCAATGTATCGGCGAGCGATCCATAATGCGTTATTCAGAACAGGAGAAAATTCAAATGGTTTTAAATTACGTTGAAGCTCGAGAATGTCTAAGAGAAGCAATACGAATTTACAAAGACAGATTTCCAGAACGTTCTTGTCCATCACGTTCTGCATACTCAAGTATTGTTAAAACATTTTGTGAGACTGGTAGTGTCAACAGAAACATTTGTATGAGACGTAAGACTGTTACTCATGAAGCAAATGTGAATAATATCATCGTGAAAGTAAATCAAAACTCGCATGTTAGTATAAGGCAACTTCGACGTGAAACTGGTATTAGTATTACAAGCATATTCCGGATTCTTCATTCACAAAAATTTCATCCTTTCCATTTATCTCTTCACCAAATGCTCCATGGAAGAGACTTTGAAAACCTCGTACACTTTTCTCAATGGGGTATACGGAAATATGAAAGTGATGAAATGTTTTTCCAAACAGTATCGTTTACGGATGAAGCATCCTTTACAAATCATGGTCAGATGAACTTCAAGAACATGCATTATTGGTCGGTTGAAAATCCACGATGGTTTAGACAACTCGATGAGCAGAGACCATGGACCATAAATGTCTGGTGTGGTATTCTACATAATAGGATACTTGGGCCGTATTTTATCAACGGTACGCAAACTGAGCAGAAGTATGCTGAATTTTTAGAACATATTCTACCAAGTATATTAGATGTACCATTTGGGGACCGACTAGTATTATGGTATCAACACGATGGGTGTCCAGCACACTTTTCCTATATTGCAAAACGTGTCCTCAACGAAAAATTCCCAAATCGTTGGATAGGACGCAATGGACCTGTATCATCGCCGGCTCGTTCACCCGATCTCACCCCACTTGATTTTTTCTTATGGGGGACATTAAAGGGTTACGGTTTATCAAGAGTAGCCCACGACGCCAGAAAATATGAAGAACGAATAATTGCAGCATGTGCTGATATGAAACCTGAAATCATCGAAATAGCTGTACAATCTGTCGTTTTTCGCCTAACGAAATGTATCATAACGGAAGAACATCATTTCGAACATTTATTGCAGTAATAAATGTGATTATTTACAAGTTCAAATTCATGATCGAATTCCTGTTACCGTTGAAATCTGAAATGTCGCTGAAAGAAAGTTCTGCATTAATTAGCAAATTTTAGAGTTCACGGTCATTTCAAGGTCGTGCTATTAAACATGGATGTATGCACAATAATGTTTGCTATAACATACAACAACAAAAACGGTGTATATATTTGTAAAAAAACACGAATGACCTTGGAGAAACGATTAAAATATTACAATTTACAAAAAACGATTCTTCCATCTGATTCGTCTTTTGAAACCATTTAGATTACGTTAGCAACATTTTTCGTATTTTCAGAGGTAGTGGAGATATTTAGGTGTCCTGTTTTAGACAAAACATCCTGTATAGTACTTTCGGTGACCAAGTATTGGCCAATGGTGGTGCTTGAATTTTGTCCTTTGTCTGAAGTAGTGGGAGCGCGGGTTTTCTCGGCCGGCGGTGACGTAGGCTCAGCGACGGGCGTCGGCAGGTAAAAACAGTATGGTTGTACTTTGTAACGTTTGAAGCTATGCTAAATTCAAGAGGCGAGCTTTAACAGTAACAAAAAATGAATGTTGTCCACAATTTGAAGTTTCCAACCACGAAATTCGACGTGTTCAACGCTATTAAAAACTATGCTATTGTATGAAACACATATGGTTGTGAGTTGAAAATCTTTATCAGATGTGAAAATAAAAAGATGGCGAGAGTGACGCGGTTTGGTGGTAGCTACATTGACAGCTAGCGCCACGTATGGGCAAATTCCGGTTTCATATTTATAGACCTGATAATTCCATCGCGATTTCTGTGGATTGTTTTAGAACATGTCGACTCTGCACGCCAATGTAAAGGCAGATGTGGAATTGGTTAATACTATACCTACCCAGCCTTAACAGTAACTGTTAGATACATTTAACGATTTTTAACGAGTGTTTTTCTGTCTTTTTTGGCGGAGACGAGTATCGCATTCGGGGTCTCACCCGGTCACAAAAATAGCAGAGGTGGTCGAGTGTGTCGAAATGCATTTCTCCACCGTTCTAAACAAGGAAACGATGTTCCTCAGAGGCTAGAGCACTGGAGATGCACGCGATCGCCTTCCGTGTGCAAGCCTAAAAGCACTTTCCAGGGTCCTAGCTCAAAATGATGTATTTCGGTTAAGCTATGGTGTTCGCAATGTAAAGGGTATCCCAAAATTCACTCGAAAAATACAACCTGACAGTTTAGGATTATTAAAAATTGAACGCTAGACGAAAGAACAATGCGTTTTCATTGTTGTGCAGTATTTTAAAAATAATTAAGGTTTGGCAGCTGTAGTTCTAATAATTTCATTTTCGGTGACGGGGCTCGTTTCCATCTTGATGGTTTTGTTGATCGTCAAAATTGTCGCATTTGGGGTTCAGAAAATGCACGACTGATCGTAGAGACAAATGAATCCACAACATGTCACTGGTTGGTACGGATTTTGCGATAGAGGCATCATCGGACCATTCTTCTTCGACAATGCAACTCATCAGGCAATAACAGTTACCAATGCTCGCTATCGCGACACGATAATCCAGATTTTGGTGCCTAAATTGCAAGATATGAATGTGGATGATATGTGACTTCAACAAGACGATGCGACATGCCACACAGTCAGAGAAACAATTCAATTACTACACGAGTCATTTCCTGGTCGCGTAATTTCTCATTTTAGTGCTCAGAATTGGCCGCTTAGATTATGCGATCTAACGCCGTTGGACTTTTTCTTTAGGGTTTTTTGGAGGCTGAGATTTATGCCAACAAGCCCACGACCATCCACGCCGTGAAGGAGGATATTGAGCACTGTATCAATGAAATTCAGCCACATTTATACAAAACGATCACGGAAAATTTCGACCAAAGGGTGCATATGTGCCACCAAAGACGTAAGACCACCATACGTAACTCTATATTGTATACTTTATGAAACAATAAAAAATTCACAATTCTTAACCACTTGCGCTGGAAAGATGTGCCATGTACGTCATAATGCTTTTGTTACAGAATCGCCAACGACGTGGTATTTACGTCGTCATGCGATTGTCACAGAAACAAAAACGACTAAATTATATTTATATAACTTTATAATCAATCGATACTCTATATTCCCTTAATAAAACTATTAAAAGTTCTAGATCAAATATAAATTATTTTAGAAAATGTAAATCTTTTTCCGATTTCTCTGAGGCATCGAACACTGTGTGACGCCTCCCAGCAAGTTACACTGGACCGTTTTGGTACACGCGTCGGTGAATTTTTTGCCAATACAAGTGGTTAATGAAGAACCTATGTTTTCTATCAAAATTACCTCTTGAATAATTTTCGGGCAGTCCTTAGTAGTTGATTTCGTGCGATAAAAGGCTAGTAATGGCGAGCTAATGTTCCAGAACCAACGCTTTCATCACACCCTCTATACCAAAGATGTTTCGGCGCTTAAGTTTTCACATACAGTGGCTAACGAAAGTATGCGAACGATCAGATTTCTTATCTTTAGCACATGAAATATACATGTTAATCCGAAATGTTTAAAACAATTTAGTGTCTATAGCAAGAGAGAAGTGCCAAGATTATGTTAGTAAAAGTAGAAAATAATTCAATCATATATACAGTATTTACAATATGTTTATTTGAAACACGCACCAGAAATGGATAACAAAAGTATTCGAACGCCACAAATATTGTTACACTTTCATGTGTTACTATTTTGTTACTTTTTCTAAACGACGTCCATACTATGTACTAGCGTTTTTGTGAAACTGGTTTTAATAGAATTCCATATTTCAGTTATTTTATCCATTAACATTTGTTTTGACCTAGATGATATTTATTTAGTCTTTTTCCGATTTCTGCCCTTAGATGCTCGATCGGATCGAGATCTGACCTTCGTGGGGGAGTGCTTAACATGCGTGATGTATTATAAATGATCCATTCTTTCACGATCCAAGCTGTGTGCTTGGGATCGTTATCTTATTAGGAGTAAAAGTCTTCTATTAAACACAGTTTTCTGACACTATTTCCTAATTATTTTTCAAAATATTTAGGTATTTATATTTCTCGAGTGTACCATCGATGAACACTAATTTTCCAGTCCCATTAGCTGCCATGCAGTCTCATACCATGATATTGTCACCTTCATGTTTGACTGTCTGTTTTAAATGTTTTGCTTGCAACTCTGTATTTGGTTCTCACCATACATAATTCCGACCATCTGAACCGAAGATATTAAATTTCGATTCGTCTGAGGATATGACTTTGTTCCAGAAGCAATTAGTTTTATTAATATAATTTTTTGAAAACTGCAACCTCTTTCGTTGATTTACATTATTAATGTAAGGCTTTTTTCTTGAAACTCTGCCTTGATAATTATTGTCCCACAGTAATCGTCGACACAATCGAAGATGGGCCTGTTTATCAAACATTTCTTCAACCATATTTGCCAATTTGGGAGCAGAAGTTGCAGGATCTCTTTTTATTTCGCGAATTATAGTTTTCTTTTCTCTGTTTGTTAATTTTTTCGGACGACCTGAACGAGCTTTATTAGCAACAGTATTTTGATTTTCAAACTTCTTTATTATATAGTGCACTGTAGATTTACTCCTGTTTACAATTTTTGCAATCTCGTTATAAGATTTTCCATCTCTACGCTGTTTTAATATTATTTCTCGTTCACAGTTTTATGTTTCTGACTTTTTCCTATTCATATTCGTTAATACACTGCACAACTGTACTTTATTCTTAGTCAAACGATATTTTATGATCAACTAAGTATTCGTTTGTTTACATTTGCCACTAATGTTTATGTTCAGCGTTGCGATGTACATAAGTAGAAACACCCATAATTACACATTCCTGGTGTGTGTATTAAGTAAATGTGTTATAAATATTATTATATTATTATAAAGTTTATTAACATAATCTTGTGACTTCTCTCTTGCTATAGACACTAAATTGTTTTAAACATTTCGCATTAACATACATATTTCATGTGCTAAAGATAAGAAATCTGATCGTTCGAATACTTTCGTTAGCCAGTGTATGTCTTGACATTATCGCAATATTGTGTGAAACTAAATACGGGTCACATTACAGAATCTTTTCTCTGTTGAATTCACCTGTAAAGTTTCGATCCCGTATTCTGAAACGGCCTGTAGAGAAGACTCGCCGAGACCTGGATATAGTCGGTACAGTGGAATGGAAGAAGAAGAGGAAGAGATAGAGTCCATATTTTCATATGAAACCATGGCCTCGTTAGCACCAGACGACGTCGTAAACCGGCACCCTCGTAAGACGCAATGGCCGTCAATCCCAGGAGCCAACGACTTCGTCCACCCTCAGGAACAATTAGGGGTTTCGACCGATGGACTTACACCCGATATAGCTACTATCAATCTTCCATGAGTCCGGGCCAGCATCGGGAATCGATATTTTCGAAGAATGCAGGAGGAACTCCTGCCTGCCAGCTAGATTTCGGTCTGTAGGGGATGCGACCTTCTATGATGGATGCCGAATAAACTGGCTTCGTTTTCGGTTTAAGTCTCGATCGAATCTCGAATACAATGGCACACAGCATGCCGAGCAGTCTGCCTTAAATATTCGATCCACGTTTTTATAATAATTCCCTTGAAAATTGATTTTTGCTACAGCGTATTCGAGTATACCCATTGGAATTTGCAGGATATAAAACATCAGCTCTGCAGTTTCTCGTTAACACGAAATCTGCCAGCACCGGTCAAAATGATCAGTTTTCGTTTCATAATTAACGGAATCATTAAGTGTTAATAGACCGTTGATCTTTATGTATTCTTAAAGTGTATTTTTTAAATTACAGAGGAACGTTCATATTAACGAAAATTAATGTTATTCTTGTCTTGGTTTAACTTAAAAGAATTTTTCAGTAAATGAAAGTATAGTGGCTCAGCCGCTATCGCCGGCCCCGGGAAAAACCCAGGCATCGGGCTAAAAATAACTTTTTATTTTTAACAATATTAATTTATAACAGGCACCACATCTGGCAGTCTGATTCGCGCGGTCCGGCATCGTCTTCCAGCAAAAGTCCTTGGTACGCGACGAATACGGCTATCTCAGATATACGTACATACCTGATAGCCGGCCTCGCACGGCCAAGGACCCTTTTCCGAGGAACGATTTTTCACTAAATCCTTGCCACCTCCCTTCGAAGGACATTCAGTCCTTCTCTTCGGAGGTGAATAAAAAGCCC
Source organism: Agapostemon virescens (assembly GCA_028453745.1). Classification (NCBI taxonomy): domain Eukaryota; kingdom Metazoa; phylum Arthropoda; class Insecta; order Hymenoptera; family Halictidae; genus Agapostemon; species Agapostemon virescens. The sequence goes on from CM052099.1 coordinate 2,821,934, forward strand.
TCCGAAAGCGTCGGAAGGCCTCTTCTCGTTTTAACAGTGACGCTACGTCCACGCCAGTCGTGTTCGCGTTTTTACATCGTCCGCCATCTTGTTTTCGCGCAGTCTAGCCCGCGTGCTACTGTTCGCTTCTAGTCTTGTACTTGTCTAGTCCAAAATAAACTCTGCGTTGCTATATAGAGTGTGGCTAATATTTGTCTTTTCTTAAACCACCCAACCAATTATATACAAAGCCTAGTACCACTTCAAAAGAAATGTTTAAATTTTATCTTTATGCACACAAATTCGTAGTCTACTCCTTAACTAAATTACTTTGTTTTGTGCAATTTGTCTAACAATTTGAGCAATTAACGCGTTAATCTATTATACCTGGCGTGGTAATTGTTGCCTACATAAATTTGTGCAACTCCTTAAGAATTACCATGTTTACAACCAAACTGGTTACACTATAATTTCTTTCACACTTTGCGAACAACGCCCTGTTGTTGGTGCTTTTTTGTTTTGTACAATTGATATTGCACTTCTATTGTACTTCTCACAATTATTTTCACGGATATTATAAGTCGTGAACAATAGCGAATGGAAGTGTCAACAATCTAGTTAGGTGTAGGCATAGAGTGTTAAGGATACAAGATGTTAAGACCCTTTTCACAACATCTGTTCACGATACTGAAAAAAACGAGAGCGAGAATTTTACGTTCTGATAAATTTTTGGAAAATAAAAGCTTTTTTGCATATATAATTTGTTTAGAAAATTAATTTCGACAATATTTGAATTCATCTTAGAAAATGCTTGAAAAACACATGTTTGCAAGATTTTATCATAAAAATTATAGCAACACAATTTTTGGAAAATACCCCCACATCCTTAGTCAATTTCAGAAAAAGGATTTCGTCCCCACAGGACAGAATTATGATTAATGTATTTTATGCTTTGAAGAAGTTTATTAATAGTTTGCGAAACTGTGAATTGTTAACCCCCTATGGGCCAAAATTTTCTTAAATATAAAAAAATGCATGCAACGGAAAACCAACAATTACAAACCTATATATGCAGATTGAAAGAAATTTACCAGTTTAAACAATTTTATTATAATTTGTAACTTTGTGATCTGAAGAATATGTGTAGTGGCCTTTAGAATATTTATTTTATTATTTCTACTACCATACTCTTCTTGTATTGAAGAAGATTCTTTCGGCTCTTCAAATCATGTACATACTTGCTACAATACTTCAACATACTTCAGAGTGTCATAATGATTATAAAGAATTTGTATTCTAAATTAATCATTTTTCAGATCTTGTTCGTCTTTTTGCAAATTATTGAACAGTAAAATTACAGAAAAACAACAGAACAACATTCTATTCACTTCCGAGTCATATATAGAATGAATTTGATTTTTAAACTGGTGAATTTGATTTATAAAGATGTAAATTTAATGTGTGAAATGTACAATGTGGCTTGCAAAATGGTGAATAAGCAGAGAGTTAATTTGTGAAGCAAAATGATAAATATAAACAACAAATGAATTAATTTAGACTATGAAAAAACGGGTTCTATAAATAGGAATGTAAGTGTTGTCTCAAAATGTTAGCTACGACCGTCACAGTGTTGTGACAACCATAAGCTTTCTTAAAAATAGTCAAATTAAATTGACGCACTTTGTTGTTTAAACTTGTAGTAGAAAGTATAATATTCAGAGAACTTATGAGTTTTTCACCTGAGTTCTAATTAGAACTGTTACTGTTATTGTTAAGCATCATTTCGAGACCATCGCTAGTTATTATTACGCTAGAAACACTACACAACTTGAATCCTTTCCGTAACAATGTTAACCCTCTATGGGCCAAAATTTTCTTAAATATAAAAAAATGTATGCAACGGAAAACCAAGAATTACAAACCCATATATGCAGATTAAAAGAAATTTACCAGTTTAAACAATTTTACTTTCTTATTTTCAACTTTGTAACTTTGCAGTACCAACGGCTTACGACGTTTACACTTCTGTGCATAGAAGCGTAAGCGTGAAATTCCATAAAACAGTTTGCAATTGGCGTTAAACATAGATATACGTTGCATTTGGAACATTTTATTTTTGGAACCCCTTTGTTGGATCACACTGCAGTGCATATGTATTGGTATAGGCAACTATATCACTTATAATTTCATTGTCAAATAGTTTTCGAAAATGGGTCACAGGAGAATAGAGTGCTCCGGAGTCTTCAGGGCAATCTCCTTTTCAATGTACGATGACAACTATTATTCGTCTAGGATATTGATTCCTAACAATTTTTTGTGGTCCCAAATTTTCCTTATCCGATAATGATTCGCTACTAAATTTGTCGTCTCTGTCAATAATATTTATGCGTCGTCGAATGAATACTACTGAATAATGTTTATCAAACTGAGAATCTAATAAAGAACCTTCGAATCTATTATCGCTAATGCGTCTAATCCTAAGTGCTCTATTACTTTTATGTGATTATGTATCCATATTTTGGGTTAGGTATATTATAACTCTGAAAATAGAAGAAAGCACAAGCATTATCCTAAATACACCAAAATCTGTCATAATAGCCTACTGTAAACTTTAAAGTCACAAAACTGTATCATATATAAACAGTAACAAAATGATTACTGAAATTGCAAACAAATAAGTTGTTATTGATATGCAAACCAAAAGCTATTATATACGCTTTGTTTTGTTTAATAGATGGAAGCATAAATAATGTATATTGCACAAGATTATTTGTTACCTCAGAGATATTATATAATTTAGACATATACGTTATCTTATAAAAAACTAAAATCATTTGATAAAATGTCGATATAATAATATGTGACTTGATAATTACACGGCCCCATAGAGAGTTAACACAGCGATTTGGCTTGAAGAAAGATATGGTAACATCGATGGTAATCCTGGTTGCTTCTGTGATTATTCTCAGCAATGTGTCTTTGACGGATATATTGGGTTGTTCGGAAAGTAATTTCGTTTTTTTTTTGTGAAAATGAAAGCCAATTTTCGTATAATGAACAAATATTTTATGAAATTATATATTGGCTATTCTGGTCCAATACCTTTTGTCATCTGTCTGGTAGTAGTATGGTTCCACGCTCATAAAATTGTTGGTCTTTGCTGGCAAAAAACTGATCGAGGTGGTTTCTGACCTCCTCATTTGACGCGAAGGTTCTACCGTCTAAAAAATTTTACAGTGACTGGAACAAATAATAATCCGAAGGTGCCAGATCTGGAGGATATGGTGGGTGTGGCATTATATCCCATTCAAGCTGTAAAAGCTTTTGGCGAGTGACCAAACTTGTATGAGGTCTCGCATTATCTTGGTGGAACACTACACCTTTTCTGTTGATTAATTCTGGCCTTTTCTGTTGAAGTGCATCATTCAGTTTGTCCAGTTGATGACAGTAGACTTCCGAATTAATTGTTGTGTTATCCGGTAAAAGCTCAAAAGAAACGATTCCTTTAAAATCCCACCAAACAGACAGCATCACCTTTTCATCTTTTCACCACGGTTCATCTTTTTTGCTCCATGATCTCTTGCGTTTGACATTGTTATATACAACTCATTTTTTATGCCCAGTAATGATGCGCTTCAAAAATGGATCATTTTCGTGACGTTTGAGAAGCGAATCACAGACGTCAACGCGACAACACAAATTTCTCTCCGTGAGAACATGGGGAACCCATACGTCGAGCTTCGAGATTAAACCCAGGCCTTTCAAGTGGTCATAAACAGTTGAATTTGATTTTAACCTCTCACCGATCTCGCGTGTTGTTATTCGCCGGTTTGCATCAACTAATGCCGTTATCGTGTCTTTATCAGCTTCAACCGGCCTTCCAAAACGTGGTGCATCTTCGACATCAAAATTGCCGGATCGAAATTTTGCAAACCAGTTCTGGCACTGGCGTACTGTCAACACATCTTCTCCTTACACATCGGTTAATTTCTTTCTGGCTTGAACAGCATTTTTACCTTTTCTATAGTAAAAAAGTAAAATATGACGAAAATGCTGCTTATTGCTTTTCATATTTAAAAGGGCACCAACCAAAAACTACTGCGTAGAATCAATTGGACTTTTTCACATACAAGCCTTGCTAATATCATCTCTCAAAACATATAATGATTATGCGGTTTAAGTGTGAAGTTGGGTGCAAAAAAATATAATTAAATACTCTGTCGGGAAAAAACGAAATTACTTTCCGAACAACCCAATAGAATACATCTTAAAATTAAATTTATCGTTGCATGAATAACGAATCTTCATCTTTGAGCCGCAGCCCTTAGTCTTTAGCCAGTGTGCCTCGTTAATGATTGCATCTCATGCCGCCGCTCTATTTATCCGTTAGCCGCGTATTAATTGAACGAGAGTCGTTTCTCTTCTAATCCAGCTGGTAACTCGAGCGAAGCTGCCTTAAATCGCCGACGACAGCCAGGAAACGAATTGCGGGCACGATTTTCAATGGAACGTGGCTCTTGTTCTCCATACTCGAATGCCGTGCATTAGTAGTTCCTGTGGCTTCGCAATTTTCCCCGCATTTTTGCTGCTCCTTTTTATTAAAAGAGAACCTTCACTGCAATTACTTTCTCCAATTCGCGTTAACCCTTTTATAAACTCATATCTTTGTTAGTTTTAGATTATTAAATGTAAACTGAAGTGAAATTCAATGTTAGCATTATTTTTTTTGCTAGGATAACAAACTACCTTTTTAAAGGGTATCTCGTCATTAAAAAATCAGGACTTCGCCAGTTGATCGAAAATATGATTTTAAATAAACAATGTCATACAAGAATACCCTTGAAAGTTGATAAAAGTAAGTTAATATAGTAAATTAACTTTAAATGAAATTATAAAATGATCACTAAATAAAGCAGTAATGAGTAATACAATACACTTGTAGAGATTTGAGAATAAACTAACAGAATTAAATCCCACGTATTCTTATGTATATTCAAGGTGAAATTAAGTCTTGTCTTGTGATTTAAAATTGAATAAAAACCTTAAAATTTTTATTATTTAAAAATATTTAAAATTATATATTTAATTTTTTAAATGTTTCGTAATCTACATATTTTTGCATTAAAATAATAATTTATATCATTTTCACATCATTTACGTATAAAAATATTTTACTCCAACTATTTGATGCACGTACTTCACAATCGACATCATTTTTCAAGGGTTTCCGATATTGCGAGGTAGAAATAGTATGGTAGTATCACGATACGGAATTTCTTGTCGCACGATACGATATACCAACATCGCTAAAAATGTAAATACAAATGATTGAAGAGTCGTGTCCGTGATGTTATGATTGCGTGTGCCGGCATAATCGGTAATCAGCGTATCAAACACGTTTGCAAATTAAATAGGGTGGTGTGCCTTTCCGAACAACCCTTTGTAATTCAGACAACACCTCTAGCAACCCCGTGAACCACTGGAGAGACCTCCCCAAGGTATTCTTAAAACTCTTTGTTAGGGCCGTCCAAGCGACCCTTGAAAACTCTTGCAAACACCTCCCTAATCGCTTAATAAGATTTATAGTTGGACCTTCTCAAAGAATCCCTGAATGACCTAGAATTAATTTTTCTGAAAGTCTCTAGAGACTTCTGGTAATATTTTCCTAAGAAAAATTCCAAGGATTGTCCAAGGAAGTCCCAAGATTCTAATTATTCGTCAGATGATCTTTGCAGGAACTCCCCACGAGATCCTCCGACCTTATTGAAAGGACTCTTAAGACTCCTTAAGAAGTCTTTACCACTAGTTTGATCTGTTCAAGGATCGCTACAAGATTTAAAAAATTTCTATCCAAAATATCTGCGAATACTACCTGAAGAATATTTCTTTAGAAATTCTTAAGATCTCTCGAAGGGGCTTTTATCAGATTTCAGATAATTAAACGTGCTCAAAGATTCCTACAATCTTTTGAAAGAACTCTCCAAAGACCTACGGCGGCTATTCAATGGATCCTTTTGTTAACTTATCGGAGGTTTCCAGTTGTATTTTATTTTGGAATTTCTAAAGGATCGCGATAGAACTTTCACGAGATTTTATGAACTTTTAATTAGACCTACTCAAGAATTCTTACAAGCTTTTGAAAAGAACGCTCGGAGAACCCGTAAAATCTACTTAAAGCTGCGTTCCACCGGATTATTATAGACTTTTGGTTGAATTTTCTCATGGGTTCTCCGAAGAGACTCGAAAGGACTTTCCCGAGGCTCTAGAAACTTGTCATTGGACCTGATCAAGGATTTCTGTACAGCTTTGAGAAGAACTCTGCAAACTACTTTTGGAGGTTACTAGATATTATTTTGTTCCTCTATCGGAGACTTTTGTTTGAACTTTTTAAGTTATTCCATGGCCCATCGGAGACTCTTAAAAAAAAGTTCACCGTGAACTGTTTTCTGTTTTGTCCTCAAGCATTTTAGTCCTCAAGCGAATCCAGAGGAGAATCGTTGAGGTTGACTAAATACCCAAAAGTAACGCTTAACTAGCGGTTTGTGGGTACATGCAGAGAGGATAGCGGTGAGTATGAATAGGTAAACTTCTTCAAACCCTCAGTTCCAAAGCCTGGAAACTCGTGTGAGATTTAGAGGTTTCCTGCAAATTGCCGAGATTACGAGCTCTGATCAATTTTGATCATATCCTACATTATTTTACTAGGACGATAGACTCATGAACCATGCTATGCATTTCGAATTGAATCGATGATATCGAACAGAAAGTTGGTCGCAGAATTATTGTCAATGAAATATTTATTATCTCGAAAAGATAGTTAGCAGAGTACATCAAATTTTCTTGTAACGCAAAAGTGTAGTACTTTGTAAGAAAAAATGTTCGCAAAATTTTATGCTTAAATTTAATGAAATGAGAAAGTTATGACGATTCCAGGTGAACGATGCTTTAGCGATAGTAGTGTCGGTACAAAACTTTAGACGTTTTCTTGAATTCGTATGTTTTTCACCCTGCGTAGATGAGATCTTAACAACTACTTGTTCAATTTCTCCAAAATTTTAACAATCTATTCCTTTTTTCATTAAAGAATTAAATTTCGAAAAATGTATATTAAGCATTCTCAATTTTGCCAATTGTCGAGATAAATTATTTCTTTTGGTAGGGGCAATAATTGCACCCATACCCATTACGAATCACCTTGATTGTTTTGTTACAGTTAACTCTTTGCAGTCGAAGCAATTTTAATTCCAAAACTAAGACAGTCCTTCCAACATTGAACATATTTATTTTGTGGAAACCTTTTTACATTTTACACCTGGAGTTAACCCCTTGGCATACAATGATGTCTGTGAGACGTCATTCAGTTCACATTGACATTTTCCAGACGTCAAGAGCTGTCTCTAGCGGACGCCGAAAATCGTACATCGATTCTGTTTCATTTAAAATGTTCAAAATGTTCTCCCCTCCTTCCTTTGCAACAGTATCGATAACAAAATCGCATCGGCAAGCCAGTAAACCAGAAAGAAATACATAGAAAGCAGTACTCATTGTCAGTATAACAGCGATCCCGCAAGACGAATGTCGTATTATACAGGGTGAGTCACAAAACGTTTGTACCTCATATATCTTTATTGTTTCTAAAGATACGTAAAATATGATCAGGATAAAATTGAATGGTACAATGGGGCTGACAGATGCTATAAAAAAGTTTCGTTTTTATGTTATTTTTTTTAGAGATATCAAGGTCCCCTTGACTTTTGACTAAATGGAACACCCTTTTTTAAACACCAAGAATGATAGTCCCTGTCATTAGGAATTCATTGACTATATTATTCCTGGGTCATTCAAGGTCAAGGACAGAAAAAACGTATAAGATTTAAAATATGAAAGCAGAATACGTTTATCACGGTTGAGACTTGTAGTAAATAGTAAACATACTATGGTCGTAGTTAAAGTAAACATACTAAGGTCCTTGAATGTTACTGTTATTCAGCATTCTTATTTACTATCAGTATGTTTCCAAACGCGATTCCGCTGTCTTATTCAATGACTGAAAAGTGTGATATGATCACGATTTACTGTGAATGTAGACAAAATGCACTGCAGGCTCGATTACTTTATGAAGAAAGGTACCCCGAGCGAAACACTCCTTCTAGACAGACTTTCATTAATACGTACAGGTTGTTTCGAAGTACTGGAGGTATACATGCAAGACAGTACAAACGGAAGAATCCCACGACCAATGAAGACAATGAAATTAATATTTTAGCAGCTGTAGCTGTCAATCCTCACGCGAGTACGGAAAAAATTTCCCGGGAAGCAGGCGTAAGTCAAAGTAGCGTAATACGAATTCTGGCCCGACATAAATTTCATCCGTTCCACATATTGCTTCATCAAGAATTGCACGGGAATGATTTTCAAAATAGAATTAACTTTTCTCAATGGGGATTGCTTCAAAATCATTCAAACAAACAAATACCACCTCGGATGTACTTATCAGAGTTCAAGGTTCCTTCCGAGCTCGTTTACATCAATGTATCGACATAGATGGCCATCATTTCAAACATTTGTAAAATATAGGTATTCTGCTTCCATATTTTAGTTTTATAGGTTTTTTCTGCCCTTGACCTTGAATGACCTTGGAATAATATAATCACTGAATTCCTAATGAAAGGAACTATCATTGTAGGTGTTTAAAAAAGTGTGGTTCCATTTAAAAAAGTCAAGGTGACCTGGATATCTCTAAAAAGATGACATAAAAACAAAATTTCTTTATAACATCGTGTCAGCCCCATTGTACCATTCAACTTTGTCGTTATCATATTTTACGTATCTTTAGAAACAAGAAAGATATTTGAGGTGCAAATGTTTGGTGACTCACCCTGTATATTTGAATTTGAATCCTTACAGCATGTCTGAGTTAAATGTATTATATGAAACATAATAATAATATAATAATGTATTATACCTTCCACTAACAAAAATGAACATCCTGCAAAAAGATTCCATGTGTGTGTAAAAAATGTCCAGCTCCTTTACATATTCCAAAGTGCTTTGAAATGTATCATACTTTACAGAATTATTAATTCATTAATTTACAATTTTACTCGATTACTGTACGTTAAAATTATATATCAACCTGATTAAATATTATATAGCAATGTAAATTTCGAATTAAAAATGTTCTGTTTCTTAGCGTCCATACAACTGTTCAGTTGAGCCAGATAAATAGTATTCTTCGGACGCGTCAAATTCTATTTTATTTGTACGTCAAGGGGTTAAACCTGTTTTTTTTTATCTAGCAGATGAATTTTTAACAATTTATGAAATACTGAGGAATTTGGTGATGTGAGCACTGTTTTGAAAAATGCTACTGCAATTTTTATTGGCGCCTCAGAGTCGCCATTCGAGTGCATAGGATTAAAACTCAGTTTACCCGACAATTCTGCCTTGAATCATCTACGTCACCAATATACGCTTTTCAAACATGCATTTATTATCGACGAGATAGAATCAAGACACAAGTAATTAATTTATGAAAAAATAGCCAAATCAATTACGAAAACATTGTAACGTAAGACGAACCATTTATTTGGATAAATATTTATGAAAATTAATAATGTTTCAGCATTTATATGAGACAGCATTCTAACGGAGACTCGAGTTCAAGGAAAGCTTGTTTCTGCTAACGATAATTTTAACGTATCAATAAGAAAATAAAAATCGTATTCAGTTGTACTATACTTTCAGTTGCACCGTGTTTTCTATAGTGATATTTGATACGATAAACGATCTGTAGTCTGACGGCTAGATATTTGTTACGAAAGGTGTATTGTTATTTACAACTATTGATTAGTTGAAATAAAGTCCATATTTCCGCTAATAATCAGTTAGATGTTTTAGTAGAATTTTCAAGCGAAGCAATTATGTTCTGCAATTTAACCGGATGCGCGTTGTCTGGGTATCATGGCGACGTTCAAATCTTCGGTTAGCATTTCGTTTCAAGGTGTCGGGGAATCTCGTTTCATCCATTAACGTCTTCAGTAATCTCTCGCCGTACAGGCATTCCATTAAATCTCTTTTGTAACGTATCATCTTCACTGCGTGTTTATGTATTATTCAATTTATCATGCGCGACACGATCCGCTTAATTCTCTTTGTAAAACTGTCCCTCGAATCGGCGCGAAAGAAACGCGCCGTTAAAAAACTCATCGCGTCCCATAGAGTGTTATCGGGTGGTAATATTGACAAGTCAATTTCTCCGGTGCAATTTTCAATACTACCATTAACTTTTTCACTCTGTGCGTCCCGTAGTCCTCGGTCCATGTTCCGTTAATTTTTAACCGATTCTATTCTCGGGAGAAAGGATCAATAAATGCCATCGAACGCGTGGAATCACCGGTATCCGGTATTTCCGACTCGTACCACTTGCGGCGACAAGAGGATTCATTGTATACGTAATATTTCGCTAAATGGTTGCACACGTGGCTGGACACGTTTCAAAATGTACAAAATAACCGCACCATTTTTTGTATTTCACCGTTCGACGTTCATCTGCACGTTCTTTGTCAGTCGTATGCAACATTTCCTAACTCTAGTATTCAAGAACTAATAAACCCGCTGACTAAATCGTCCATAGACGGTCTCACAAATCTATCGAAATATATAAACTTTTCTTTCTTGTTTTATGTAACGTAACAATACTTTGCTATTATTGTTTTAAACCCCATGAATGATATCAAATCTTCAGGCATTGTATTCATGGATTGCTCTAAGATCGTGTCACAGTCAAAGGGTTAACGAACAAAATAGTACAGGTTTTCCACTCGAAATTCACCATTTTGCAGATCACATTCATCTTTTTACAAACCGAATTTATCTTTTTGAAGACCATATTTATCCAATTCCATATCATATTCGTCCACTTTCAAATCAAATTCACCCATTTGAAACTCAAAATTTGTACTACTTGCCAGAAAGAACAGATGAAAAAAATTTATACAATGTACTGTACATATACATTCATTTGTAACGGTTCTTCTTTCGCTGCTTGTAGAAATTTCATGTATATCAGTTTTGTAAATATGAAACCGGAATTCGTAAATACGTGATGCCTAACTGTCAATGTAGTTATCTTCAAACCGCGTCATTGACGCCATTTTCTTGTTTTAAAATCGGATAAGGATTTTCAACTCACAACCATAGATGTTTCGTACAATAGCATAGTTTTTAATATGCGTTGAACACGTCGAATTTTGTGCTTGGAAACTACGATTTGCCAATAGCATAGATTTTCTGTTACCATTTCACGAAAAATGATGCAGAATCGCATCGAATGCTTGTCGAAACATACGGTGAGCATGTCCTTGGCAAATCACAGAGTCTTGAGTGGTTTAAAACATTCAAAAGCTACGATTTTCATGTGAGAAACGACGAACGTGAAAGACTATCGCAAAAGTTTAAAGACAGTGAATCACAAACATTGTTGGATGACGATGACGCTTAAACGCAACGACAACTCGCGGATCAATTAAATGTGACACGAGAAGCCGTCTCCATACGTTTGAAAGCCATGGGGAAGATCCAGAAGGTAGTAAAATGGGTTCCGCAAGAACTGACTGAAAGACAGCAGGAAAACTGAAAAACCACTTGTCAAATGCTATTTGCCAGGTACAAAAGAAAGTAATTTCTCCATTGAATTGTGATTAGCGATAAGAAGTGGATATGTTTCGTGAATCGTAAGCGTAGAAGATCATGGACACAAAACTATGGAGAATTTACAGGAAGTCAAGAATGATGTATAATTTATTTTTACATTTATTACAACTGTAGCAGTTACCTCTTATGGACGCCAACGGATGAGACGAAATAGCTATGGACGGAAGACAGTGCTCTGTGTTCAGCACAATCGGAAGGGTGTGATCTATTATGAACTGCTAAAACCTGGCGAAAGCGTTAATACTGAATGCTACCGACTACAAATGATCAATTTGAATCAAGGTTCGCGTGAAAAACGACCGGAATAACAAAAAAGGCCACGCAAAGTGAGATTTTGCTTGATGGAAGTGCCCCATCACACACAGCCAAACCGGTGAAAATAACGATTGAGGTGTTTAGTTGGGAAATACTTTCGCATGTGGCTTACTCACCAGACTTGACTCCATCTGATTATTATTTATTTACATCGTTGGAACAAATTGAACAAATTGGGAAAAATGATTCGATAATTTATTTACCTCAAAAGAGGAGCAGTTTTATGTGGCGTTACATAAAGATTGAATAAAAATATAAAGATTTTCTACTCCAAATTAATTCTGTGTTAGATCATATTCATCTTTTTGCATTCGAAATATAAGTTTTTTGTAAGACTTATTCACCCCTTTACAAATTAATTGCACCCTTTTACAGATCAAGTTCCCACTTCTGTAAATCAAATTCAAAGTTGTAATTCAAGATAATCTACTAATTTGTTTCCTTAAGCAATATTAAGAAATAAATGTCAAAGAAATTTGAAATGGGAGATTCCTTTAAAATTCACAATGCGACGTCTCATTTTTAGAGATATTAACAAAAAACGCGGCTCAATCGGAGCGCGATTATAGCAGACGGATTCAGATTCAGTGACCAATCCTGTTGAGCGTGGCGTTGCAATTGGCTGAGCCGAAATACGTCTTTAATAAAAAATAATATTGATTCGATAAGTAAAAATACCGAATCTTTTGTAAAATTTTAATTCCGTTAATATGTGTGTAAATTAACACTAAACTTACAATTACATCACTGGTCAATCGACTGATTCCGGATTGTTTGTTTGACAGTTATCGGAATTATAAAGATGTTATCATGAAAAATAATCGAATCAATATCTTTAATGGTTCACATTATATAATAAGAAAAGCGCAAAGTCGACATAAATTAATACTTTTCACTTTTGTAAAGCAAGGTATATCCCGTACTGTTACGGGTCAGTAGGTTAAGCGATAAAATAGCGAACAGAAAAATGAAAAAAATAATGATTCATAAAGCGGAACGTGAAACCTATTTTGCTGAGTGCTAGGTAGTAATGCTTGTTATAATCGTTCAAAGATCCTGAGCTCTGCTAGCGGTTGGAAATAAATGCACAACTTGATGGCGTTCGCACGAAAAGCCGTTTATATTGTTTGATATTTGATTGCCTCTACCGCGGCGATCTGATTACTCGTAAAAATGCACGACGGTGCAGATACACCTTATCAACGAGCATTTCAGCGGAGGCGAATTGCGGAGGGAACGTTTAATTTCGCCCGGGAACTGTACCATTTCGCAGTTGAAAGTACGCGCAATAAACCGAGAAAATCTACCCTGCTCGGATCGAAATTTTCCCGTTCACTGTGACACGGTACAATGAAAAACCAGAGTAAGTGAGTAATTCACCCGGGCACATCATTCCTCATTGTTTGGAATCGAAGTTTCGCGATGGTTCGCGGAGAATTAGCGACGAAAATGTCCGGATACAATGGCTCATTGTTCTGCGACCGAGAAGATTGTCGTAATTTCTCCGCGAATAAGGGCTGATTGAATTAACGCTCCGTAAATCCGACAAATTAAACGGGCGTAGATGGTGGGAGAAGAAGAAGGAGAAGGGGTAGCAGGAGGAAAGGGCGCAGAGAAAGAGGGAAAGGGCAACAAGGAGAACGCGACGACGTGCCGAGCCGCTACGAAATTAAAAGTGGAACCGGGGAGCTGCAAAAATAATATCCCGCGACCCCGCGCCACTTCCTAGGTTAATTGCACTCGACCCTTTTCGGCCAAAGCAACCCACTTTTCACGCTCCCCTTTAGAAACGCTCGATAAGACCACTTTCGACCTCGAGAATTTCCACAAAAGAAATAAATGTAGATATTCTAAGACCCTCCCCGTACCTTCGCGTCCGAGGGTCATCCGTTCGGTGTGTCGACCACTCGACAGCTTTCGATCTGCCATCTGTACTTCTTATCGGAGACCTCAATGGACGTCGCTGCTACTGACCAAAACTATTCCATCAAACTGTAGGCGATTCGCACTACACCCAAATTCCGCGGTTCTAAAAAATCTCTCGATTTAAATTCGATTATGCTAAACGACGATATTGGTAGGTATCACTGTTCGTCCAATTCCCTTGAGCGCTAGGTTGCCCGACGCTAAGCGTGCGCCACGGACTACCCACTCCGTACGAAATGCCTACCGTGGGCTGCGTACCTTTTACGAAAGAGCGCAAGTTGAGCAGACTGAACTTTCATTGCAAAGTATATTGATTGTAACTGAAATCAATTATATGGTAACCTCAAAAGACTTAATAACCATTTATAATCGGTTACGGTTTTGCAATCGCCAATAACGAATGACTTAATGCCAAATCTAGTCCTTTTTGACGGAATATATTGTATAAAAAATAATCTTCCTTTACAAAGTAAAAGAGTTTCGTCTATGCATAAATATTCATATGGATAAAATGATATAGAAAATGAGTTTCTAAGTTCAGTAACCACCGGTCTTATTTTTAAAATGCAACATTTTTAGCAATGATTCATATCTAACTCCGCTCATTAGTTTTGAAAATATGTCAGCTTTTATAACTTTATCAGTAGACCAATATTCTCTTATAAATGTTTTTTTCATTCTGGACATTAGCATAGTAATAGCAATAAATAAATATATTTCCGAAGGTGAAGTATCTGTCCAGGTATTAACGCGTGAATGAACTGCATGTATTTTAGATGGCGCTAGATTTTTATGAAAATTATATGTTTTTTCGCAGATACCAGTAATTAATTCTTCCAAGAAAAATACCTTAAACGCACCCAAAGAAGTGGATATTTTCGATAAGTGTACCCTTATCCCCGAATTTGATTCATCAAAATTATATAATTTTGGTACCTAATTTTTCTTAGACCATGTAAAGTTTTCTGTCGTATCATTAAATGCCGAATTAACATTTTCCTGTAGACCTTCATCCTCTTCAGAAGATGAGCTAAATATTCGAAGACATTTTCTCCTTTGCTCATACAATGGAACTGACTCTTCGGTTTCCGAAGCTACAAAAGAAGGTTTGATTATGTTTGTTCTAACATCCAACCTATTGTGTTGATATTTACCCTTGCGTCACTGCTTATTTTTAATATCTTGGTCTTCTTATAGAGCTCCTCGGAATCCGAAGGCGAATTCCACATCCTTTTTCTTTCAAATGTTTTAATTTTAACTGTTTCAATTTCATGTTCAAAGTCCATGTCACTACCACTTTTACTAAAGTATTCAAGCTCATTCTCGGACATTTCAGGGGTAATGAAAAATGAAGTTTTAAAAGGCAAAGAACTAATTTGCAGAAAGTAGCAGCACTTAATCTCAAAAGTCTTTGGTAGCGATATGTTAACTAATGCACAATTAATGCACACATAAATTTAATGAACAATACTGATAAACGATTGTACAAAAGCATATTTAAACGCTTATTATCTTTTTATATCTATATAGGCTTACAAGCACCAGTCACATATATCTGTTCATAGATTTCTTTTTCCCAGATTTAATGGTTTTGTGAGAACCCACATATGCGATCATAACCTAAATCGAATGGTTATGCGAGAACGCATTTATGAGTTCATAGCGCTAAAGGGTTAAAGATGAACAGCTATTTTTCTCGAAGAAGGTACACTGAATCACGAAAGTATTCGAAGACTATTTAAATTTAACCTCTTAGGCACGACGCGCCACTATAATGGCTTTCGCGGATGTAATCTTATATGACGATACGCCACTATAGTGGCTTGAGCACACTGAATTATATCATTAATTATTAAAGTAAATTATTACGGTTAAAATATATGCATCATATCTTTAAGAGAAATTATATAATTTCATTTCAAAAAATTATTAATGTTAAAGTATATGCATAACATATTTAAGCAAAATTATAACATTTCATTAAAACACAATTAACGTTAAAGTACTGGGTTGTTTGGAAAGTTCGTGCCGATTAATTTTTATTTTTAATAAATATATATTCCCGATGAGTAACTCGGCATGAACTTTCCAGACAATCCAATATATGCATCATATGTTTAGGAATAATTATAGCTTAGTTATCAAAAACTTAATTTCAAAATTGAATTTAAACTGTTTAATTTTAAACTTGACTTCCAGGCCACATGTACCATAAATGGTACACGCAGACGTATTTATGTAACACGCTGAAAACATATATTTTATGATAAATTTAATTCTGTTAAATATATTTCCATCAAAAGAATGAGACATTACAAAAAATGCAGCATAGAAGCTAATTATTTATGGATTGATGTTGTAATGAAATATTGTGTGGTAATATATCAATCTTTAGTTAAAACATCAAATGGTCTGAACGACACGTCGGGAAAAAACGGCGTGGCACGGAACGTGTTACACAGAAACTGACCAGGAATCGTAAAAAATTGCGATTTTTACCATTTTCGATGGCACGTAGCTTGTGTGTACGTCAATCGAATTCGATGAATTTTTCTGCATGCGTTCAACGATCATAGGTCTACAAGATACGCCTGTAACATTTTCAAACTCGCAACATTTTCACAATCCTTTTCGGATATTATTTAGAAAACCAATGTATGTAATTACTCAAGAAAAGTCAAGGCGTTTAGTCGAATCTAAAAATCGTTATTCAGATTTAAATAATATCCGAATACTTTCGCAAGCCATTGTATATCTACAAACATTTACAGACAAATTGTACAATATTCAATTGTAAAAATATTTAGTGAACTGTATGGATGGTTGAATGAAATTTCGTTGTACTGCGTGTGTTATAAAATATAAAAAATATACATTCCATTGAAAAATTGTCGAACAAGCACAACTTTCGTCTGAAACATTTTTTCGTATCGCCTGGAATTTGCAAGTAGTGGAATGTTATAAAAAAAAATTGGATTATTTATGCACTATGCAATGGCACCTATTCACGCAGACAGTAAAACGTTGTTCACCCTATCTTCATTTATACAAATTAATACCAACCTCACTTATACGAACTCTTAAACGAGTTTCTATCGAACAAACTACGGTCCAGAGTATGTGAAAGAGCAGCGAGTGTATATGAGAACAATGTGTTCACATGTTGTTGAACATTTAACCCTTTGCACTCGAATAGTGATTCCGAGGCGCCAGTACAAATTGCCATATTATTACTGAAAACAGTTACTTATATCATTAGATTGGTCTGTATTCCATAAATTGCTTAAAAATGAACTGCTGTACCAGAAAATAAGTTCAATTTTACTAGCATAATATGAGCCGTTTATTTAGAAAGTGGCGTAAGTCAATAGTTACATTTTTACAAGATCTTTTCATTCT
>CM052099.1:2849267-2922177 GCA_028453745.1 Agapostemon virescens
TCTTTGCTGAAACACGTAAGTTTTAAACTTCCACATTTCATCCGCTTTAACATGATTATTCTTGCTTAAGGTCATTTCAAGGTCAAAAAGATGGTATCCACTAAAGTCAGTTTTTTATTGTCTATCATGCTATCGTTAAAAAAAATACTATTCCATTAAAAAAAACATCGGTGACCTTGAAATTTCATTAAAAAACACGACATAAAAAATGTTTTTCTTCACCATTATATTGCCCCCCTGCAATAGTGTCACTTTGTCCTCGGAAGTTTTCTGAGAGGACTGTAAATACGAAAGATATTTAGGTGTTCCCATTTATGTGGGACACCCTGTATAATGTTAATGGACAGTAATTAAGTAATATTATAAAATAATAAATTAATAATTCTGTAAAGTATGATACATTTCAAAGCATTTTGGAATATGCAAAGAAACTGGCCATTTTTTACACTGCCAAGTTGTTTCGCTTCTTACATTATTTTTTACACACACGTGGCATCTCTTTGCAGAACGTTCCTTTTTGTTAGTGGCAGGTATATCTTCTGGAAAATGTGTTTAATGTTTTTCCTGTAATCGAGTTGGTTGACTAATTAGGAAATGACAAATTGTTGTAGCATATTTTCTGCGATATTCGACCGAAAATTTACAATGGATTGGTTTGTTGAATTAGGCAACTTAGAATACAGAACATAAGCATTATAAACAGCTACGTCAAACACATAAGAGAACATTTATTTATATCCCTTGGTACTCGAATCGAATCGAAATCGATGTATGATTTTCGGCGTCCGCCAGAGACGTCAAAGTCTACAATGGCACATGAAATGGATGACACCTAAGAAACATCATTGTGTGCCAAGGGGTTAACTTGCATTTAAACTGTTCAAAATCGATGTCGATCCTTAACTTCGTTTATTTTACCGCAATAAGCGATTCTTAGCTAAAATCCGTTTCCATAACAATTTCTCAAGACAAAGTTGTTCATTTTACTGTTACCATCGCACGATAATTTCCGTTATTGATGTGCTCTGTACTATTGTTATTTCATTCTCTTCCTTTGAAAGTAATAGTATTATTTTTACATTGAATTATCTCAATCCGTTGAGAAGTCACTGATCATTTGAATGCGGTACCATTTTAAAGACCACTATTACATTTGTATAAACGTTGATCCTTTTGACCAGAATTCTACACCCCAAAATAAGAAAGCGAACAGATGAAAGACAATATAATGAAAAGATATGGCTGACAAAGAAAATGAAACAGGGGAAGCAGTAGGAAACTAATAGGAGGTATAATGCAATAAAGAGAGAAAATACAGAGATTGAGGTAGTGGTCGTTAAACGTTCGCAGAAGGTAGCAAAACTCACAAAAGAGTTTATATTTCGATAAAAATACGGATAAAGTAATTTTTAGTGCAGATTTAAAAATAAATTTACTATTGGATTATAACCGCTTTTAATTTTATATTTTCACTTCCTTTAAATCAATTACTTCATTTTTGTAGAACCATTACGTGTACAGAATCGTTAAATTAATTGTTTCAATTTCATTGGAAGGTTTGAATAGGTCATTCCCCACTGAACTCGTTAACGGTGCCGCATGATTATGAATAACATAGTAAAATATTAAATTATTAAGCAAATGGACTTGCCATTACAGTCGAAAGCCAAACTAACCAGACACTGTTTAAAAACTAAAAGCTTGTTTAAAATTAAACCTAACGACTTGAGTTTTTTGTGTTACTAGAAGAATTAGTTTACTAGACAATGTATAAAAAAGTAAATCGAAAATTGTCATTTCTCAAAATTATGAAGAGAAAATTTACAATATGCTTTCTTCTAGATTTAAATAAGTTATATAAATGCATAAATTTTTACCAAAATCAACGGAGGTTATTATGAATCATAAATAGTTGAAAGTGAAAAAAATTGTGAGATTGTACGAGTTAGATCAATTGTAAGCCCTTTATTCAAAGATTTTTACATCTTTCAATGCCTATACCTTTTTTATCCGTCGACCAGATAAAAATAAAAAAATCGTAACTTTCACTTTTTACTTTCTATGTCAGAGCAATGAAAATGTGAAACAAATTGCAATTTTGAATAATTTATTAGTTTTTACATGATTTAACCCGTCGATATTAGCAGTACATCGTGTGCACCGATTCACTGCGTAAATTGAAATATTTGAAGATAATGATTTCAACGAATACTGGACACCATTAAAATGATCACACCATTTTGACTGGATAAAAAGCAAGAAACAAAAACGATGAAATGTTTAACAGTTGTTCCCGATGGTAACCTGTTGAATTGCCGACATTTCATTGACATAAACATCAATACCATATCGCGGCGATATTGGCGAAGGCGGCAGGTATCCTTGGCTTTCGTTGTAGATAGCTTTTCATTTCCTCTTGAATCGAAATGGCTTCGTGCTGTGTTGTTTAATCGAACGGATGATACAGCTTTGAGCGAACGTCACCGCGCGTTTTCCGTAGATGCCGGTGCGGTTTCCGGCTGCCTACGTCGGAACAACCGCGGCCCCAAGGAAAATTCATACGAATCGATGTATCCATAATTGCCGAGTGATATTCTGCACGACCGTCCATTAGTCAAATTGGCGCGTTTACTTTTCCAGCTCCCGTTTCACCTCGCGTTAATAACTTTTTCCCCAGCAGACAAACAATTTCGAAACCGAGCGACATAAAGCGTACCAATGGGAATCGAATTTGCATTCTTCGATGATAAATCTGTTCGTCGACAAGTTTATCGGAATTCGAGTGAAACGAAACATTGAGCTATAGGCCAATGCATCAGACTTTGGATTTTATGTGAAAAATTTTAACGATCAAATGCATGTACCAGGACTGTAAGTATAAAACCAGTATTCGCCGGTACGTGGCGCTAGCTGTTAACGTAGTGACCATCAAACCGCATCATTGACGCCATTTTCTTGTTTTGACATTTGATAAAAATTTTCAACTCACAACCACACAAGTTTCATACAACAGCATAGTTTTTAACTCCTTGGCATACAATGACGTCTATTAGACGTCATCCACTTCATGTACTTCACGATTCCTGGACAGTTTCTGCTTAAACTCCACAAATTCTTATATATTTCTACGCGTGTCATTTTTTCCCGCGTTAATCGTTTGCGGTGAAATTTTCAATATACGTATAACTAACACAGTTCTGAAAAACGCATACTTTCAATTTTCATTACGAGTTGTAATAAAAATGTTTTTGAAAATGTCCTTTCTACTTTCCCATGTAATTACTACCAATTAGAATTATTTTCAAATTATTTTTGCATATCACTTAGTAAGTCAATGCTTCTAGTTGCTCCACAAAAGTCAAGTCGTTTGACTTAATTTTAAAAAGTTATTTAGACTTCAAAGAGTGTCCGAAAACTTTTGTGAGCCACTGTAGTATGTGATGGCCCTGGTGTTCGTGAGAAAAACGTAATAACCACGGATAGGTAACAAACTGTCACTCCTTGGCGTACAATGACGTCTGTTACACGTGTGGCGGCTGTTGGAAGGTATGGTAGAGAGAAAGAAAAGGAAAGAAGGAAGGGGGAGCGCGTTTCGTCCTAGGTCCGCTAGAGGACTCGTCAGTAAGGCTGACTAGCGGACCCTGCCTTAGACGCTGGGTAGTGGAAAGCGGTTAAGAACGGTATATATATGAACTGGAGGTGGATCAGGAACTAGCGGGAAAGTCTCGTCCTACTGTCCCTCTACTGGCGAGAGTAGGAGGTAGAGCCGCCACACACGTCATCTATTCCATGTGCCATTGTAGACTTTGACGTCTCCGAGACGTCAAAAGCTGTCTCTGGCAGACGCCGAAAATCGTGCACCGATTCCGTTTCATTTAAAATGATCAAGATGCTCTTCCCTCCTTTCGGTAACAGTACCGGTGACAAAATCGCATTGGCTAGCCAGTAAACCAGAAAGAGGTACATTAAAACCAGTATTCATTGTTAGTATAACAACGATTCTGTAAGATGAATGTCATATTATATTGGGTAGTCGGAAAAGTATTGAGAGATTTTTGTCATTTCTTGATTTATTTCATTCAAAACGAATTTTATTCAAGTATATATTGGCCATTATTATCTATGACCTTTTGCCATGTTTGGGGTAGAGCCATAATCCCATCGGAATAGAACTTCTGTGGTTTATCGGCTAAAAATTTGGCCAAGTGATTTTCACAGTCCTTTTTTCAATTCAACTTGTTACCATCAAGGCAGTTTTGTGGAGATCGAAACAAGCGATGATCTGATGGTGAAAGGTCTCGGTTATACGGTGGATGCAACGAAACTTCCCACCTAAGCTAAAAAATGATTCGATTTCATTAGGTTTGAGCAATGATTCGCAGATGGAAATTGGATCCATCAAATTTTTCTCTGTTAAATCATGAGGCGCCCAAACATTGAGCTTCTTTTTGTATCCAACCTTCTGCAAATGATCCGAAACGATTGAATGGTGAATGTTTAGTTCTCTAGCAATCTCATGGCTGCTTATATATCGATCTGGCTCAACCATTTGCATTATTTCATCAATTTTTTCAATGATTAGTCGACCAGAGCGAGGTGCATCTCTAATATCGAAATTTCCAGAACGGAAACGAGCAAACCATCTACATGCTGTTGCAATTGGATAAAGCATCTTAACCGTAAACACCACAAATTTTTTCCCAGACTTGTGCAGCGTTTTTGCCTTTTTCGTAGTAAAATTGTAGAACATAGCGAACTTTTTCAAAAATTTTCACACTAATATTACTTTTGACAAGATCGAAGAAATACAAAACTGTCTGCATGAAAATTGTAGACTGAAATGTCACCTCTCAAATGCGCGTTATTATGACACAATCTGATTAGTGTTGCCCGATACCAAACAACATGCAAGTGCAATATATTATTAATATATAACATATATTATTACGACATTTATTAAATATTTCTATTTAATTCCAAAGTCAAAACATTTTTTGATCTATCACAATTTTATTGTATATGGTTCATTTCCTTTCATGTATCTACAATTTATTACTATTACCCGTACGTGCAACTTTTCCAGTTTATCAATTTCTTAAATGCAAACACAGGGATGTAGAAAGTGACTTTAAATAATGTGGCAAATATTAGTATCGGTTCAGGCGAGTTATTGGAGTTCTAAGGGTTAATATTCGTTTTAGAAGTATTAACATGAATTTTACATGATTGGAAAATTAAAAAAGAAATATAGTAAAATGATAACGCTAGAGAATATATTTTAAGAGTATACGTTACGGTGACATTACAAAAAAGTTACAAACAAAAAATCTCGTAATACTTTTCCGACAATCCAATATATTTGGATTTGAATCCTTACTACAGGTCTGAGTTAAATGTATTACATGACACATAATAATAATATAATAATATATTATACCTTCCACTAACAAAAAGGAACATCCTGCAAAGAGATGCCATGTGTGTGTAAAATATGTCCAGTTCCTTTACATATTCCAAAATGCTTTGAAATGTATCATGCTTTACAGAATTATTAATTTATTATTTTATAATGTTACATTGTTAATGTCATTATGTTACATGTCATTACATGTTAATGCCCATTAACATTATATATCAACCTAATTAAATATTATGATTAAATGATAATTTAAGAGATTAAATGTAAATTTCGAATTAAAAATGTTCTGTTAAATATTGTTCTTCGGACGCGACAAATTCGATTTTACTTGTACGTCAAGGGATTAATAGCGTTGAACATGTCGAATTTTCTGCCTGAAAACTACGTTTTGCGGACAGCAAAGATTTTCTGTTACTATTTCAAGATAACTGCTGCAGAATCGTATCGAATGCTTGTCGAAGCTTGCAGTGAGCATATTCTTGACAAGCGGTTTAAAAAATTTAAAAGTGGCGATTTTCACGTGAGAAACGAAGAACGTGGAAAACCATCGAAAAAGTTTGAAGACAGCGAATTACAAGCATTTTTGGACGAGGATGACGCTCAATCGCAACAACTCGCGTATCAATTAACCAATTATCTGTGGCGACCTCTTTTCAAACTCTGACAATCGTCAATTTACTGCCTGCTCTTGAGTTCGGCCGTCTCGAAAAGTATACACCATTACATGTTTCGCAGTACTGTAGAAAATTAACCTTTAATGACCAAAAGGACCCGATATGGGTACATAAAAAAAATTTTCATTATTACAAAAAAAATATTTATTTAAATATTTTATATATTTATTGATTACTTTATAATAAGCCAGTATTATAAAAAAATCTCTTGCTTGCTAAGGGTTAATGTTTACATACAGTGAATGATTGAAATTATTCTGTTGGCGATTCTTTAACCCTTTGTGGTTGGTGTCCCCGTAACGGGGACATTTTTAAATCGTCGTAGAAATCGATGCCGTCGTAACCTCGAAAATGAACCTCCGCAAATGGCAACAGTGACAAAACACTATGGTCCCTAATGCCTCCTGATGCAAATGTTTCGGTCGACTTACGAGATAACAATGTATGCTTGTTCAGAGAAATTTCCAGGCAGTCTTTTTCGAATGAACTCTCGAGAAACATTGAGATCGCTAAGAAGCTGGTCACTGTGTACATCACACACGTTATTTTACCATCAAAAAGTACCACGTGTATAATAAAATTTGTGTTTAAAATTTAAAAAATATAATGTAATTCCCAAAAATGAAAGGGTTTAGAAATGATCCGCAAGATAATGAGAGTAGTGATAACGGATTGGAACTTGAAGCATATAATGAAAATATGAACAATTCAATGTACGATTCAGTATCTGACAATAACAGTGACAATAGTGATGATTACATACAATGGCTCACGAAAGTATTCGGACACTCTTTAAGTCCGAATAACATTTTTAAGATTAGACCTAACGTCTTGACTTCTCTTGAGTAATTTGGTGCATTGATTTACTAAATGATATGCGAAAAGGACTTTGAAAAAGTTACAATTGGTCTGAATTACATGACAAATAGAATGGGAACTTTTTAAATATTTTTTATTTGAGCCACTTACTAAAAAATTTTAAGACGCACCTTTTAAATTCATGATAGTTATTCGCACACAGAAAAAATTATTGAAATCGATTGACGTGTACACGAGCTACATGCCATCGAAAATTGTGAATATCGCAATTTTTCACAATTTTTGGTCAGTTTCTATTAAATTCCACAAATTCTTACATCTTTCTACACGTGCCGTTTTTTTCTACGTCATTTAATGTCGATAAAATTTTCAGCACACGTGTAACCAACACAGGTCTGCAAAACGCACATTTTAAATTGTCATTACGAGTTGAAATAAAAAGTCTTAAAAAAATGTATGTTTTATTTTTTCATCTCATTTCTACCAATTAGAATTATGTCGAAATTATTTTTGCATATCGCGTAGTAAATCGATGTTCGTAATTGCTTCAGAAAAATCAATGTGAGCCACTGTAGTTCCTCCTAAGAGACGGAATGTACTAAGAATTGACAATGACGTGGAGAATAGCTGAAGGTGACGATGAAGAACATTTAGAACATTTAAATTCTGTACGGAAAAGTAACTGTGAAACGCTGGATTTGATCCGACCTGCTGGTACTCTCAAGAGCGATATCTGCCGACCGCAAAGGGTTAAAATTCTACTATTTAACACGTTCCGTGCCACGTGGGGCGTACACGACCCACACTGAACTTTCCATTTAGGCCGCTTTCAGTTCTAATGGAAAAGTGAAGAATTTTTTTAAAATTCATCGTAGACTCAAATATAGATATCTTAATATCATATATATTGTATCTCTTATACCGTGGGGCGTTCACGCACCACACGGCATAGCGATCATTTGTTTTCGACTGCCTTTCGTTGAAAGAGCAGAGATTTTATCACTTATTTATCCCTTGTAGTGCCACGAGACGATACATCGTCGTTAGCAATACTTGCGAAAAATGCCAACGACGATATATCGTTGCGTATTCGATGGCGCTTAAATTTATAAAGCGTTATGAATAGTCTAATTTCATTGCATAGGAATTTAAAAAATTGTTTCTGGGTTTAACTTGTTAGAAAATAAAGTTCGCTCTACGAAGGTTCTGGGGTAAGTACGGCGAGGTTCAACACAATCCGCTTACCAATTTTGCCTGCCTCACTCCGTGGTAAGATCCTCAAGAAATCCCCAAATTTCGGCAACGCGAATTACGAAAATGTCATATTTATACTTCATACTACGCGATTTACATAATGCTGTAATCAAACGATGATTGTTCTTATGTGTATATATTGTCTGTAGAAGAGAAACTCGTTTCTATGTTTTTCATAAAGTTTTGTATTGATGTTATTCGTACGATTTTCAACAAATATTGAAATGCAATTCGCATTACGTTATTCTTTCGTTATTTTGTAATATGCTGCTTTTTGAATTTTGTAAATATCTTGCTTACACGGGAACATATTCAGATGCGAAAATCCGATTTTGATGAAACTTATGAAAGCTTATAGTACTTTTAAAAATATTTGACACGTGTCTTTTTTTATTGACAACCATCCACTTTGAAGGGGTGAAAACAGCCCTCAAAGTTGGGGTATTTTTGATATATCTCAGAAACCAGAGGTCGAAAAAATTTGAATTTTTTTTTAAATTGTGTGTTTTTCAATGGGAAATGTAGTCGTGCAAGAAAATTTTAACAAAAGCTTTTGGTTTAAACAATAAAGCTATAAGCTCCCATAAGTTTCATCAAAATCGGATTTTTGCATACGAATATGTTCCCTTGTTAGTTTGGTTTTTATGAGCTTTCTCCCAAACCTTAGCAAATTCGTTAAATTGGCTCAGTATTCTTCGCATAGGTAATTTGGCACCCTTAGAAACCCAGAAACATTATTCTACTATGTTATCTGTTAGCCATATTTTTAAATTTAATCCAACGCAAACCCTTCAATATTTCAATTCGAACATAAATGAACTTACGCCACTTTCAAAATTAACGACTCGTATATACACAAGTAATCGGTAATTTTAGTGTTGATCATATGAAAATCGTTTAGAAAAATGCTATGACAATGTTTATTAGCGTCTCAGAATCATTAATTGAGAGCAAAGACTTAACACTAAACCAGCAACAGCCGGTGAAATAATCGTTTTCAGATTTCTCATTCTGCAATTTTTCGCTCGACACTAAAAGGGTTAATCGAAAAAGTGTGGGACGTATATGTCCCACGCGGCCTGAATGGAAAGCCTTTAAAAGACGATCTGGCACGGAACGTGTTAAAATGATCATATTGAATGAACAACAACCCTTCAAAAAATAATAGAAAATAAGGGTTGTCACGGAATTGTTGTACCGACAGACAGCCAAGAGAAGTCGAAGTTTGCCTATCGAGCGAACTGGACAGCAAGTTGATCAAATTTATCCAAATTGTACTCTTGTTGTAAATAATTATTAATTTGTACAAATATATTTATAAGATAAACAAGATGCCGCGTCGTTCGACGAATGAAGAATATAAAACGCGCAAAAATATTTATTTAAAGTGAAGCGCAAAAATGATCAAATTATTATATTAGGATGAGTTATGAGAGTTATTCATCACTGTGAATGCAGTGAGAGTTCAACCGCTGTACATTGCGAAATAATTCGCCGATCCTCGTGTCCGGTGTCAGGATTTATTGCGAACCGTTTTTCCGATTATCCGTACGCGAAACATCTGCGCCCGGAAATTAGAAGCAAGCAGGCTTTCAAACTGCCCCGGCCCGTTCTTCAAGTTTTTATTCCATTAAAACGGATCTAAGCGAACCCAGCTTTTATTAACATTGGTTTCTGCGGCGCTGTATTAACTTTTCGAGATCCGTCCGGAAATTCGTGTTTCAGCCCGATACGAGTTGCACGATGGTGCACGCACCGTGCGCGCATGGTTCACGTTCGAAATTATATTAGGTTAAATATCAACCGTGCAAAAACGCATTGCGTTCCAGTTTGCCGTGGTTACGGTTGGCGAATTCGTTGCATCTAATCGCGAGAAACTTGGGAATATTTGTGTGTATTCTTCGATCGAACAGGTCCAAGCAAATTTTAATTTGAAATGAAGAGAAAGAATACCAATTGAAACAAATGCACCGTTTCCGTCAGGTTATTTTCCATTCAGAACCAAAGTAGGAAATGGAATTTTAGCTTATGCTGAAATCAAGTAAATCGCAGAAAATATAAAGTAACGAGTAGGATTATTCGTAATACTTTGTTATTTTCAATTTACGTGGAATATAGCTAATGCACTTTTATTCCCTGTTGCAGCCTGGTACATTATTGAAGATACGAAGTCGCTCAAGATAGAAAGTAATAACTTAAAATTACTTTCGTATTTTTAATTTGAATGTAGTATAGGAAAATAAATGCCAGTTTGTATTTCGGTTAAGTAAATCATGTGAAAATGATTTGATTAAATAAAATAGGCATCGCTCGACAGCATTATTTGTGCAGAATTTAAATAATTTCAACAGAAAGTACTTTACCTGTACCATTTGTGAAATACAAATATATCAAATAGTGAGAAATATTGAAATATTTGAAATTATTACTTTTTATTCTTATTTCGACTAAAATTTTACCTTGAAACCGTTGTGGAGAACACGATGCAAAAATTGAAGCAAATATTATGGAATAAAAACGCTGCTATAATGGCTACGATCAAAATATGAGGTTACTTTTCATGCATCGTGTATTGCAATACGGAATAGTAATATCGCGTTTTCCGAGCTTTGAATTTTTATTAAAACAATTCCATGAAGCATTCGTACAATTTTTATTAAACATTTAGAACCAGATGTTTAGATGGTGCCGACGATATTTGTATAAACATTTGTGAGACACCCTGTGAAATCTTTTGACAAGGAATTTCAACGGACTTTTGTTGGGAATTGCGTTTCCCTCGGCTCCTCGTGAAGAACAGTTTCAGGCAAACGAGAATCTGAATCTTTGCCGACTCTCTTGCAGAAAGATGTGGAGGTTACCTTCATTTTTTCAAATGGCAGTATTTCATCTCCCGGTGGAAGTGTCCTGGCAGTAATTCAAGGCGATTCCACAGTCCATACACATCGGATGAAAAAGATATTGTAAAAACGTCTCGAATGAACGTGATTGCATTCGAAAGTGTACAAGGCTCTTTCCCTCGTTTCATTCGAACAATTTAGTTGATATTAACCTTTTTAAATCGAAAGAATTTCCGCTCCAAAATTCAGACATTTCTTTCATACACAAATCATTTTTATTCTATATAATCTTGAGTTGAAGTTTCTTGCTAAAAGTTCAAGTGTCAGTAATTTGTAGAACGCAGACGTATTTAACATTGGAACCACCGAACCAGTTAAAATGACGGTTTACTAATTTTTTTTTCGCAATTACTGACATCGTGCGAATATTTTCATCGGAAAATTTCGAATGAATGACTTCGTTGAATCAGATATTGCCATATAACAAAGCAATATACATCAGTTGTGTATACAACATACAATATGGACCGTTTATTTTGAAAGTGGTGTAAGTCCTTTTTTTTATAAAAAGAGATATGACGTAATTTATGCTTAATTTAGTATAAACTTTTTGTTAATAACTAGTTAGTATTTAATATCTTAAAAAATGCATATGCTTTGTTCAATTTAAAAATGGCCGGTAAAAGAAATTCCGTAACCATTGATTATGAAAGTGGTCTAAGTCCAATTTCCATAGACAGAAAAAATGGCATTACAAAAAAAGAATTTCCTTTACACAGCACAAGATTATTATGACGTTATAAACCAATGTAAACAACATAATAAATTTATTTTACACGAAATGAAACGAGACAATTTCGTTTCAACAAAAAATTTACAGAACACAATTAAAAAACAGATAAGAAGAAACACTAATGGAAAAAAAGTAAATTGGTTGCAAATATGTTGGATGAGATTTTGCAAAAGTGCACCGTATACCATTTTATATAAAACATCAATGAAGGACACAGAATTTAAGACTCTAAATTTATCACCTACATGTCGGGGAAGACCGCCAAAATTTGAAAATATCGCCCTGGCTCCTTTGTATCGCGATGCCAGGACTATTACATACGAAAAATATAAAGATATGCAGCAGCTATTACCTTATACATATACCTCCTGTGCATCATGAATATTTCAAAACACTGCCACATGAAGAGCATAAATAATTAATAATAACACTATCTTGTCTTAAGTTTAAAAATATATTAATATAATTAACGTTCAAAATAAAAAATACTAATTCTATTTTATTTCTTGTTATTATTTATAAACAAAATTGGATTAATATGAAATATATTTTAAGGGATATTTGTTATTTCAAAAGTGAAATTAGATGATATTTACAAGTGACTAATTATGAAAGTGGTGTAAGTCCATTTGCAGCAGGAAATATATATTATTTTAGTTAAATTGGCCTAAAAGAAATTTATATAATCAAATTACATATTAATAAATTAGTACAAATATTCTCAGACTTCACATAATTAGCCTATATTTTTTAATTGTCAGATCTGCTAATATTTCATTTTCTCGAAACAGAAGAAAACGGACTTGCACCGTCCGTGAAAGTACTGTAAGTCCATTCTGAGGCAATTTGTTACTAATATAGTTAAAATCATTAAGATTTTGTAACAAGAAAATTTGCTGGTTAATCAAGTGATAAAGAAGTTTATTTTGAAAGTGGCGTAAGTCCCATTGTGAGAGTTTTAAATGAATATGGAAGATATTATGCAATAAAATTTTATGAGATTCCAGCTTAAAATAACTTTGACATGGTTAAAAATTGTCCAAACTATAGAAAGTAACGTATATATCATTGACCATAAGTTCCTGCTATCAGGGCATTTATTTCTACCTAATGATAGAGATTTCGGAGTTGTAAAAATGGCGTTAAGTAAAAACAATTTAGTGTTTGTCCCTCAGGAATTTTACAAAGTCAAAAAAAGTGTCGGAAGAATGAATTTATTCTAGATGAAAGGAAACATAAGAAATTCATTTCAATTGAGCCTCTACAAAACGTGATTTTTAAAAGGCTAAAAAATACTGACGATGAAAGAGTAATTTGGTTTAAAATATGTTGGATGAGATTTTTGAGAAGTAATCCATATTATATGATCCATATAAGTTATTCTACAAAACAACAATGAACGAGGATGAACCACTCAAAACATTGGATTTCAAATTGGATTCATTTGGATTTCATTTGGATTCCACTCAAAACGGGAAATAACGAAAAACTTTAATAATATCAAATTGCCACCACAATACAAAAAAACGAGACCACTCGCAAACCTAACATATAAGGATTTAATGGATTCATTACAATATATACCATCTGCACACCACAGTTATTTTAAATCCCTCCCGCATACACAAACTGGAAAAGACTACATAATAATTAATAAAACAGTATTAATTTTAATCTAAAAATTATTTAACAGAGAATAAAAGTTGAATATTTTTTTAATTTTATAACATAAAAGTGTATATATTTATTTTTATTTCAAGGGAAATTTACTTTTCCTATGGACTTGGGCTTTCTTAAGAATTGAAAACGTCGTTTCACTGATTTTAACCATGAGCGGTTTTGTAAACAATTCGGTATCTAAGCAGAATCGAAACTTCTAGAAGACATCGATCGGTCCAGAACCGGTTTTAACTAGAAACTGTCAAATTCGATGTTTCGAGAAGCTGCTGGTACGGTCCAAAGAATTATCGACCGGCTAATAAACAATTGGTAACTCAGCGGTTTTCGCGCGTCTCGACGTTTGGCGAAGGAATATCAATTGGAGACAAGGATGGTCGATGTCTTTTGTCTTCGTCTTTTCTACGTCTCGTTACATTGTCATTTTTATAAATCAATATACCGATTTTAATACTCGGAAGGTTTAATACTAACAAACTAGTTGCAGTAAACAGCAATAATACCGCGTAATTATTTTTCTAGAGTCTGGAAGTAAGAGTGACATTATTAAAATTAATTTATAGCATTGAACGTTTCATTTTATTTCATTTCCCCACATTGTGTTTTCTACGTTGATTCATTTGAAACGCTCCGCGCGAAAAAGAATAATAGAAATAAATCCGGAGATGATCGAGATTTTCTAAAACCCGCCGAAAATAGCATCGGGTGGTTACATTGCCCAATTTTACAGCTCAAAGAAAAAAGTTTTTATTGTTTTCTGATATTTTCGACATATAAAAATATACAATAACGATGAAACCGAACCCCCACGATTTTTATCTATATTCCAACAAGCATAACAGATCCGTCGAGTTATCTACACAGAATAAGTCACCGATAATAAGTCATTTTCACCTAAATTATCTATGTTGTTTTTTGTCAAATAGTGTCAAAACATCCTACGTACATCCGTGGCGGATCTTACGTATATTCTGGCAACATCCTAATACCGTTCACATGTCCTCTATACGTCCCAGTTACATTTTGTTAATGTTCGAGGACGCATATTGGAGAGAGAGAGAGAGAGAGAGAGAGAGAGAGAGAGAGAGAGAGAGAGAGAGAGAGAGAGAGTCTTGTATAGAATGAATGTAGCATGCAATAAGAGAAAGCCTTGCGCATGAAGAAAACAGTTGAATGTAAAATTTTATTGATTTTTTCGATGTCGTTTCCGAGTGTGTATTGAGAGTTCGTTTCGTTCACTATGTATTATTTTCCATATTAAATAAAGTACTCCACTTGTGACATTTAAAAAATCAAAATTAACTTCATTTTCTATCGAAAAGAAGTTTTTCCGAAACTGTATATATTGAGATTTGGAGATGTCCGAATACTATTTAACTTTTGATGAAACCTTCTTCTCCTCAGAATATCGGAAACCCTTGAAAAGTTATGGCGATTGAGGAGTACGTGCATCAAAAAGCTGGAAAAAGTATTTTTATACGTAAAATATGTGAAAATAATGTAAATTATTATTTTAATGTAAAATATGTAGATCACAAACCATTTTAATAAGTAAATATATACTTTTTAATCACTTTCAAATAATTAATACTAATTTTCATGAGAAAATACTAAAGCAACCGCTTAATACTGAATTAGCTATAAAACTTCAATGCGGACGAATCCGGGACCAATTCTTTTTGCACGGTGATCGGAAACCTTTGTCAAATGGAACGACGCTAGAAAAAGCATCGAGATTCGCTCGGAAGTATGATAAAATCGTCAGCGAAGCTTAATAATCAAAAGAAAAGTTACGAAATTGTTGATTACTATTGAATATTTTGTATATTTCCTCCGTGCAAAATTGAATCAACGCAGTACAAATCTGCGGAGAAACTATGAAACGTTCCTAGAAGTTCATAGGCAGAGCCCGATTATTTCGTTACAGCTCGTCCACCGACATATACTTCCAATTAAATATACTGCTTTATGAGTTTGCAAATTAAAAAAAGATGATACTAATACATTGTTCCTCAAACATTTAACTACCTTCGCAAGCAAAAAGTTTACGCCTTTTGAAAACTTTTTGAAGTCGACTTTTTTCTGGCTTTTCGGTGCAAATACCCCATTGTGGGACGGTACGATTTACAAAATAGGAACATCCTAAAGACGTTTTGTACCGAAATTCGTATAATGTTTCCTGAACGTCTGAAAATATCGTCTTCTCTATGTAGTGCCGAGAATGTTTTTTTGTTTTGCATGTTTTTATGATAAATATATATTAGCACGAGAGAAATAAAATAAAATAGAATACCAAAAATTGAAATCACTATGAATAGAACTCGCAATGATCTGGTTGTTGGATCTACTCTTTGCGTGCAAGCCTAGTTGCTAGTGTTACTAGGGTTTAACGTTTCAGGTTTCCTAGTCACCAACTTTTTTTTACTAATATTTTAACCTCCTATCGGACCGTGTAACTTTCAAATCACATATTAATATATCGACATTTTATCAAATGATTTCAGTTTTTTATAAGATAAGTTGATTTCGATAAATGATTTCGATTATTTTAAATTCAATTTTATTTTTGGACGTCCAAAAAACGTTTTGAAAATGTGGACACAGGACGTCTTTAGGGCGTCCCACTTTCTGAATATACCCTTCTTAGGATATTTATACGATGTAACGAGGACGTACAGGAAACGTCACAATAGGGTATTTGCACCCGAGAAGATGGAAAAATGTTCATTTCAATATATATTTTCATAAGCCGTACAATTTTTGCTCTCTAAGATAGTTAAACGTTTGAGTAATAATGTGTCAGTACTATTTTTTTAATTTGTAAACACATAAAGTAGTATATTTAATTGAAACATAAGAAATCTTATATCACACTTTACGTTCTTATCCAGTATCTAAAACAGCGTTTGTTTATTACCAATTTTCAAGCATTTTAAGGAAATTATATCAATCTTTGCATTGTAGCAAAAGCTCCTTTCTTTAACATCTGTATTAAAATAATTATTAAATTTTAACCCTCTATGGGACAGAGTAACTTTTAAGTCACATGTTAATATATCGACATTTTACCAAATGATTTTAGTTTTTTATAACATAACATGTACGTCTAAATTATACAATGTTTCTGAGGCAACAAATAACAATATTGATAACGGTAGACAGCACTCTCAACCTGAAAAATCGAAGTAGACGCCAACGGAACCATCTTGTGCAATTTACATTATTTGTACTTCTATCTATCCCATTATATTCTATCTGTTAAACAAAACAAAGCGTACATAATTGCTTTGAGTTTGCATATCAATAATAATATATATTTGTTTGCAATTTGAATAATCATTTTGTTACTATTTGTATATGATACAGTTTTGTGATTTTCAAGTTACAGTAGGTTATTCCGATAGATTTTGGTATATTTAGGATAATGCTTGTGCTTTCTTCTATTTTTAGAGTTTTACAGGGTGGTTGGTAACTGGTGGTAGAAGCGAAAAGGGAGTGATTCTACATGAAAAAATAAGTCGAAAATATAGAATAAAAATTTTTCGTTTGAGGCTTTGTTTTCGAGAAAATCAACTTTGAATTAAACATTTTTTGACTTTAAAACAATCGAATACGTTAGAAAGTGTTCATAGAAATTTAATTAGAAGAGCAGAAGTATGTGTTCGGCAGAATGGGCAACACTTTCAGCAATTTTTGTAATAATAAACTTTGTGATTACTTCGTAATTTACGTGTCCCATCGAGACAACGATCTGCAGTGAAATCCATTATAACGAGACATGATCAAGTGCACGCATACTTTGAGAAAATTCAAAGTCGATTTTCTCGAAAACAAAGCCTCAAACGAAAATTTTTTATTCTATATTTTCGACTTATTTTTTCATGTAGAATCACCCCCATTTCGCTTGTACCACCAGTTACCAACCACCCTGTATATCATATACCCAAAGTATGGATATATAATCACATAAAAGTAATAGAGGAATTAGAATTAGACGCATTAGCGGTAATAGATCTGAAGGTTCTTTATTAGATTCTGAGTCCGATTAAGATCATCCAGTAGTGTTTACCCGACAACGCATAAATATGCTTGGCAGTGACGATGAATTTAGTACCGAGTCATCGTCGGATAAGGAAAATTCAGGACCACAAAAAATTATTTAGCAATCAGTCTCCCAGACGAATAATAGTTGTCATCGTCCTTGGAAAGAAGATTGCCCGGAAGAACCTGAAGGACTCTGCTCTCCTGTGACCCATTTTCGAAAACTGTTTAACAGTGAAATTATCAGTGATATATCCAACAAAGGTGATCCAAAAATTAAATATTCCAAATGCGACGTACATCTATATTTAATGCGAAGTGCAAACTGTTTTATAGAATTTCACGCTTGAGCTTTTATGCGAGGAAGTGCAAACATCATAAGCTGTTGTTACTGCGTAGTTAGAAAGTTACAAATTATAATAAAATTGTTTAAACTGATAAATTTTTTTTAATTTGCATATATAGGTTTGTAATTGTTAATTTTCCGTTGCATACAATTTTTCATATTTAAGAAAAAAAATGCGGCCCATAGAGGGCTAAAAACGTATGTGTGCTGATCCCAACATTGTACATTATGTCTGTACTATAACATATTTTTAAAAGATTCATGTTCCAGATATCCCGCCCTTCTCTTGTTAGGTTCGGAGCAGTCGAGTGATTTACAATAGTATATAACCTATACGGGGTGTACCCGTTTAGATCTGTCACCATTTCCAAAACATTTCTAGAGGTGCAATTACAAAATGCTTCAGACAAAATTTCACGAGTATTTGGTAGTGCTGGGTATTGTGTGCGCGTATACTTAAATCTCAGAAGTGCATTCTACGTAGATAAGTCAAAGTCAGCTTCATATTTTAAAATCACACCATATGTCTTTAACATTATAAGATTGTTGCTGACGTTGGGGTGAATTCAACAGTGTTATACCATGACCTTGAGATAACTTTAAACTCGACAAGTTTGCTAGAACACGGTACGATGAAGGTGATGCGTTTTTACGTAAAAAGCATGTCTTTTAGATTTGAGAAAATGCAAACATGTAGCCCACCAAGTATTAATAAAATTTGTGTCTGAAATCGTTTTTAATTACACTACCACAAATGCGTAAAAAATGGTGACAGTACTTAACGGGTACATGCTGTATATGATTAAAATGATAGCATATGCGTTGCAACAGTAGCTTTGCATTCTACAATAAAGTCGCGTTACGTGCCACTACCACGGGTCCAAATGGTTGAACTTATCGAAATTTGAAACACCTGTACATACTACACATTATAATTACTATCGTTATTGTTATTAACATTATTTCCATTACTATTACTTTCATTGTTATTCAAAGTGTTTTTAAGACATACAGAATGAAAGACATTAGAACAGTCGCAATTGTGTTTTGCGTACATTTGTAAGAAACAAGAAGCGAACGTTCTTACATTGTATGAAATTTAACTCCTAAGGACGTTCATAAAATTTAAAGAATTTACGTTTCTACAATGTCCAAAATCAAAATCTTATAGATGTCCTTGGTATCTGTCAAGTGGATGTAGAAGATTCAGACACAAGTTGGACATGAAACGGACGTCATATGCACCTATGGTACTATCTGTATAGTTATACGCGAACATACGTCAGAAAGAAAATATTTTACTTGAAATGGAAGTTATTGTAATACAAAAAAGACTTGTTTCACGAAAATATTTTTTCAAGATTTCAAGGTCAATGTTGAGTTTTTCAATCCGATGAAATTTCTGCAAATACCATACATGGTATTTGGAATAATATATCAAGCAATGTTATTTCAAAAATGGTTACAGGCATGGAGGAAATTCTAAATTTAAGTAACGTGTTTCAAATAATGTTGTTTTCTAACATAGTAAGCGGCAGTGTGGAGAAACTGTGCGTACACAAATATCATATACATTTGTAACGCGACTATCGCGATGTTACTATGAACGGGTTTTCTTACACATGCTTGTAAATACGGCGAACTGATCGATCAGTCTCCCGGGTCGGTGGAATCGCGTGAAAACGGCCGGGGGTTTTTGTTTCCGCGGCAGGAAAAGATTCGCTGAACTATTTTCGCGAGTGTGGAAACATTGTTCGTCGGCGATTAATCGACGATGCGTCCTGGCCCGCGTGGCGAAACTTTGGAACTGTATTTCCACGAGATGGAACAATGAAGGAACAAGCCGTGGCACGCGTTTATTGCACATTTCCGACCTAATTCTCGTCGTGGAAGAATTTTAATTTGTTGCGGGGGAATACAACGTTGCTCGTATTTCTCCTCGAACAAGGTCGTACACTATACACGGGTTACGTTGGAATTGTTTGAGTTCTCGAAGGCATAAAAATGGGCGAACTTAAAAATTTCGGTTATCCGATACACGGATTCCTTCGAAAATTGTTTTGAAAAAGTTGTCCCGAGGCATCGCTTAAACGAACTTTTTACCAGGTTTATAAATATGAAACCGAAATTTGCCCATACGCGGCGCTAGCTGTCAATGTAGTTCTCATCAAACCTCGTCATTGACGCCACATTCTTGTTTTCACATCTGATAAAGATTTTCAACTGACAACCATACAAGTTCCATAGAACAGCATAGTTTGTAACCCCCTGGTCTACAACAACGAGTCAGACTCGTTATCAAGATTTCGAACTAAATCTTCTAAACATGTATTTCCTTAATTTTGTTTAAACGGAAATAACATTTTATTTAATTATTGGTCGTATACGGTTATTGCAAAATAGCTAGGCACGCAGTAAGTACAAATTTATTTTTTCTTTTTGTCGCGGAGGACAAAAAAAGTCTAGTCACTGTTATTGTAAAATAAGTTGGAGGCCAAGGGGTTAAGCAAACCACGAGCTTGAACGCACAATCGGGAGCCGAACAGAAGCTACTTGAAGCGACCACGTGACAACACCCACTGAACAGATCTGCCATAATTTCTACGTTAGCGATCAATGTTCAGCTGTGCCATCACTAGCACACACTTCCAAGTACAATTTATTCCAGGCTAAGCTGTCATTCAATGGTAATTTCTAATTTCTATTGACTGAAGAGTCGTACGCAGACGCAAGTAAAGAACAATTATGCTCTTCAACAATTGAAAAATGTTGGTTTAAACAATTAAAAGTGCAGTTGTAGTCGTCACTACTTCGGACGCCAAACTTTCAGGATTATTTTCATTCCTGACTATGCACGATGGCCGCAACAAAACGTGTGTTTAGTAGTTTTGCAGGAATTATGTCTTCCTGAAGTTCCATTAAGATCCGTTGACGTCACGTCGGAATCGTTCCCTATTAGAGGCAAACGGACACGGCTTTACGAATGTAAAGGCTTCGAATTGTAATGAGTTAAGCTTTATGATTTATGGTTTTACGTAATCGTCAGAATTTAAATACCGAAATTTTTCGATAATCGGAAATGTAATGTTAAATTATAGGGTTATCAAAAGTAGACTATAGAAAGCTTTTTTCAAATAAAAAATATACTATTTTTAATTTTACTGGATTTCTTATTTAATTATCAGATATCATCTATAACACTTATACAGGGTGTCCCACATAAATGGGAACACCCAAATATTATTCGTATTTACACTTCCTAAAGATCAACCGGACGTAAACAACGCGGAATCTTTGCTGAAACACGTAAGTTTTAATCTTCCACATTTCATCCGCTTCAACATGATTATTCTTGCTCAAGGTCATTTCAAGATCAAAAAGGTGGTATCCACTAAATTCAGTTTTTTATTGTCTATCATGCTATCAGAAGAAAAATATACTATTCCGTTTAAAAAAACATCGGTGACCTTGAAATTTCATTAAAAAACACGACATAAAAAATTTTGTCTTCACCATTATATTGCCCCCCTGCAATAGTGTCACTTTGTCCTCTGAAGTTTTCTGATAGGACTATAAATACGAAAGATATTTAGGTGTTCCCATTTATGTGGAACACCCTGTATAAAATTCAAAAGTGGCGATTTAGACGAGAGAAATGAAGAC
Source organism: Agapostemon virescens (assembly GCA_028453745.1). Lineage (NCBI taxonomy): Eukaryota > Metazoa > Arthropoda > Insecta > Hymenoptera > Halictidae > Agapostemon > Agapostemon virescens. The sequence goes on from CM052099.1 coordinate 2,870,794, forward strand.
CGTGGAAGTCCACCGAAAAAGTTTGCAGACAGCGAATTGCAAGCATCGTTGCATGAGGATGACGCTCAAACGCAACAATAACTCGCGGATCAATTAAATGTGGCACGAGAAGTCGTCTCCATACGTTTGGAAGCCTTGGAAAAGATCCAAAAGATAGAAGAATGAGTTCCACATAAACTGAATGAAGGACAGCAGAAAAACCGAGAAACGACTTGCGAAATGCTGTTTGCCAGGTATAAAATAAAGTCCCTTCTCCATCGAATTGTCAGTGACGATGAGAAGTGGATATACTTCGAGATTCCTAAATTTAGAAGATCATAGGTAATTTCTGGTGAACCAGAAATTCGACTCAACTCTGCAAATGTCTATGGACGGAAGACAAAGCTCTGTCTTTAGTGTGATTGGAAGGGTGTGACCTATCATGAGCTACTAAAACCTTACGAAACCGTTAATACTGAATGCTACGGGCAGCAAAAGATCGATTTGAATCAAGCTTTGGTTGAAAAACGACTGGAATATCAAAAAAGGCAGCACAAAATGATTTTGCTTCATGATAATGTACCATTACACAGCAAAACCGATCGAGGAAACGATTGGGACGTTTAGTCCGGAAATACTTTCACATGCAGCTTACTCACCAGACTTGACTCCATCCGATTATTATTTACAACTTCTCATCTTATGCAAATGACGAAAATAGCTCGATGACTGGTTCGCCTCAAAAGAGGAACACTTTTTTTGGCGTTGCATCCAGAAATTGTCAGACAAATGGGAAAAATGTATAGCTGCGAATGGGCAATACTAATTTGCATCGATGCGATACACACTTGCTGAGCAGCGCTTCTCATCTTATGAAAATTTACGAAAATTGCTCAATGACTGGTTTGCCTTAAAAGAGGAACACTTTTTTTGGCGTGGCATCCAGAAATTGTCAGACAAATGGGAAAAATGTATAGCTGCGGATAGGCAATACTACTTATTTGCATCGATGCGACACGCACTTGCTGAGCAGCGCTTTACATCTTACGAAAATGTACGAAAATGTCCCGATAAGTGGTTTGCCACAAAAGAGTAACAGTTTTTTCATGGTACATGTATTTATAAAGATTTTCTACTCCAAATCAATTATTTGTTAGATCATATTCATCTTTCTGCATTCGAAATATAAATCTTTCGCAAGACTTATTCACCCCTTTGCAAATCAATTGCACCCTTTTACAGATCAAACTCCCACTTCTGTAAACCAAATTCAAAGTTGTAACTCAAGTTAGTCTACTAATTTGTTTCCTTAAGCAATATTAAGAAATAAATGTCAAAGAAATTTGAAATGGGAGATTTCTGAGATGATTCTCAGCACCAGTTTTCTTTAGAATTCGCAATTCGACGTCTCATTTCTAAAGGTGTTAACGAAAAACGCGGATCAATCGGACCGATTCGGTGACCAATCCTGTTGAGCGTGGCGTTGCCATTGGCTGAGCCGAAATACATCTTTAATAACAAAAAATGTTGATTCGATAGATAAAAATATTGAATCTTTCGTAAAATTTTAATTATCATTAATATGTGTGTAATTTAACACTCAAACTATAATTAACATCACAGTTATCGGAATTATAAAGATGTTTTCATGAAAAATAATCGAATGGATATATTTATTGGAGCACATTTGGCGTGGCATCCAGAAATTGTCAGAGAGATGGGAAAAAATGTATAGCTACCAATGGGACGATGCTTCGAATGAAATACTTTATATAATTTTCGTATATTAAACAAGTATTTTCTATACCAAAGTTCCGGTATCATATTTACATACATATGCACATTTTTTATTTTACAAATATTCAAATGACAAAGCTGCTCTCACAGAAATCAATTGAATTGAAATAATTGAAAATTAATTGACTTTAATTTTGATATTCTTCTAAATTAATACAAACCAGTCACTTCTAATGTTCGGTAAACGTAGCATTAAATTTTGTTCGAATATAATATAATAAATATAATAAACTTTGTTAGATTTTATTATGTAATAATGTCAGCGTGAGCTTCGGATCGACCCTACTTTGCATGTACTACAAATGTATATAACACACATGCACGCAGGGAAGCGAGACTGGCCAGTAATATGAATTGTCACAGATGCTGATGCAATGGCATTAGAGGAACTTAGACACAGCAATTTAATTATGGATGAGTTTGAATCTTGTTACAATAAGTACCATAAATTGTACTTCTCTTCCGGTACTATGACTATGCGTGTTATGAAAGGAAATGTATAAATGTTTTCGAAGAACAATCTCAACAATGGTAGTTCGGATTCAAAGAATAAAGATTGCGTAGTGGAAAAATGTGACTAGCAAAGGTATTTTCAAAAGAGATAATTATGGCAAAAAAAAAGCGAGTGACGGAGTATGCGATGTATTTTATCGTAAACTTAAAATAACTTGGTGACTTCTCGCTGAGAACAGCAACGTCTGGAATCATTATTAAAACCAATATCGGAATCGATATTACGGATCTGGAACTGATACCAGAACCATCATTATTACGGTTCTGGAACCAATATCAGAATCGATAATATAAACGTTCTGGAACCAATATTCTGATCCTAACATGGAAACCATTTTATTTTCATTTTAGCTCTGTATAATGATTTGAAAAACCGAAGAAAAATTATTCATTGTTCTATATTGAAATGAAATGTATGAATACATACATTGCAAAAGAGAAAAATGTTAAATTCTGACGAAAATTGTTCATAATCGATCAAGCAGATAGAATAGTTTTTGGAATAAATTGTTTGAATAAGCTTCGATACTATATTGGCAATACATGAAAAAAACCCATGGTAAATTTTCGCAATAATTATTCGTAGTTAGACCAATTGAACGTTGTGTTTCACGATAAAATATTCGAATACTCTAATAAAAGAGAAATCGATAGAGTTGCGAAATGAAACAGATGACTCGACAAAGATTTAACTGCTAGGCGTAAAATAAACTTTACATGCATTTACAGCGTCATAAATATTTGAAAGATTAATAATACCACTACTGGTGAAACTCTTAATTCGAGGAAAATGTGCGTGAAGTAAATAGAATTTTATTTAACGAAATAATTAACACGTACCGTTAATTTATCTACAAAAAGGCGAGTTTGCGCAAGGTTACGCAGCCTGCGGATTCACCATGCATAACACATCCCCAAGAGATCAAAGAAGGGTGCATCAGCCTTATTAGACAAAATTGCAAAGAATATGATGCATTATAATTCGTCGATGCGTACTCCGGCTAGTTTGTTTGTACCTCGCTCTTTTTAATCAGCAAAATAATTAAAACCGCCTATAATCAAAGCCCTCTAGTTTTTCATAACTTCAACAGCGAGATACAATACAATAAGGTATAGAATGCTATCTGAATTTATCCAACCGTGAAAAACAACTCATTAAATAAACAGTTCGAAACGTTAAGATAGAAGGTGATGATAACTGGCTGGAAAAGTGTCGGAAGGGTAGGAAAGTTACCCTTGTTCCGTCTTATCAATGTTCCGCATCCACAACTGTGGAGAACAACAAAGTTACGAATTAACGCCTCAGAAAAATTGCTGCAACTTTATTTTCTCTACATTATTATTTCATATGCTCTATTTTATTTTATAAAAAATATATCAAAAATATAAAACAATAGTGCACTTGGTTTATCAATATTCCCCACTTTGAGATCACCTTAAATTAACTCTCAAGTGGATTATTGGAGTGGATTATCTGAAAGTATAGGTAAATCGTTCCCTTACTGCGTTCGTGACAATGCAATCTGCAAAATTAAACTCCCCTAACTAATTCGAGGAAAAAATAACCTCTTATGATTTTCTTTACGATGACTGGTTCTTTTTTAACACTTTAACTGCCGAACTAATAACCTGAAAAATTCTACAAAAACAAAGTAATTTATATAATGAAGCAACAATTGAAAATCTAAAAAGTATGACACATAGTTATCCTTCAACCTTTTTGTATTCTCCAGATATCAACTAAATTGAATGCAACGAATATGTTAACGTACAAATTTATTTTTAAACATGGACAAAATGTACGAAAATGGTATATGGGCGATGTGGCAGTCAAAGTGCTAACGAATTTCGTAGAGGACAAAAATTATCGCGTGTCTGCATTTACATCGATGCTTAGATCAATAAAAAACAAGAATTTTATTTGAACGTAAAAGAGAAGAGAAGGGAATCATCCGTATTCCGTAGACTTTAGCTTATATTTCCTTTAATAAACTCTTGTTTTTAATACATAATCGGAAGGTTGCTTCTTATATAAAACAGTAGCAAGCAGGAGATGAATTTATTCAAGAATTCCAAGACGTTCCAGCAAAAAATTCTAAGGATATAAATGCTTGCCATGGATCTTATATACCAAAACCGTACAATCGAGAATTACTTGAGTCGTAATACTGTTCAAGTCCATTTTGAAAGGCTGCTCAAGGATTGAAAGAATACGGAATAACTAAATTCTGAAAGAGAAGAACGTCTTCTCAGTGGAAATTTTATTTTACTCGATAATTAAGAATGTACAGATGTCTTTCATGGATCCTAAAGATTATCTTACGTACTGAAGAGTTTCTTGGATCGTAATACCGTTCAGGTCCATTTTGAAAGGCTGCTTAACGACTAAAGAAATACGGAATAACGATATTGTTTAAGAGAAGAATATCTTTCCAGTGGTTATCGCTCGACAAATTTATTCTGTTGGTATTGATTTCAGTGCGGAATGTATTCGCAGGAGTGGCCATGAAAAACGACAGAATGTCTCTGGGATCGCACTTTCGAAAGAAAAGCTTTCTGTTTTGTTTAATAAGACATTGATGGATGCCGAGCATAAAGGAAACGCGCGACTGGCCGGGGGGTTCTATCCTGAGGGATGACACACGATATCTCATGATTCTGATTCTCAAGGACCATCTAAGAGGATCACCGATGGACGCTCGAATCGGGGAGGAGAGCGGGGCTTCGTCATTTGCAGAGCGCTTCTGGCTCTTGCAGCCAGCAATCGGGAAGATAAAGAAACGTCTTACTCGCGGGAAAATTGAATCGGAGAGTTTTCTGAAAAATTCATCGTTTCGTCGACTAACTTGGGGGGAACGGGAAAAGGGGCTGTCGAGGAAAATGCGCGAAATCTCGGTTCCCTACTTGGTAGAACAAACTTCGCGTTCCAGCCTCGTCGGGCTGCAACGTGCAAGCGCGATAGTGCTTCGATAGCAGACCCGTAGTCGTAAGTAACTTCAATATCCTCGGACGAATTTCGAAAGCGAATTCTAATGTTTTTGTGCTTTGCAGGCGATGCTAATCAGCGAATGCCTTGGTTAGTAAAGAACATGCGAAACAAGAATTTTGTATCTCTTTCAATTTTATACTAGGTTTTTCAGGTAGAAGAGAGTAAGTTTACTTGCATTCGATTTTCATGGTTGAAATAGTTCGTTTTTGTTTTGTAGAATAAAAATGAAGACGTTCAGAAATAATAAATTTCATGTTCGAAGAAATCGTTGCTGTCTTTTACTATATCTACTATTTGCATTGCTTTGGCATCAGATTATTGTGAGAATAGTGATAATTTGAGGCTTTCTTGACTAGTATTGGCACGATCTGTGTGGGGCTTCAGAGTGCAAGCCGAGAACAATAGAAATTTTCATTCGCTCAGCTGAAATTGGCAGCTGACTTCAAAGGTCTTTAAACGTACCGAGGCATTATAAATTTGTGGAAAATTACGTTTAGAATTTACTGCGAATAATTGGAATTTATGAGAATGATTGCAGTTCGTTCGTCCGGTCTTGCATATTCACTGGTCTGTGTCTCGTGTACTGGTAAGAATGAGCTTAAGTCAACCGTTGAGCAATGAAATTGATTTAGAAATATTTACGAAACTGTAATAATAGCGGACTGCATTTAAAAAAGATTTTCGATCTGGGTAAAGTAAGCTTCTCTCGGTGTAGGGACACGATCCGAGCGATCCAACGCGATAATCGATAAATCCAATTTTCCTCGCTCGTTAAGATAACCGCGTACAACCAACATAAATCACAAAAGAATTCACTTACCTTATTAAGGTGCTCTAAAACTAAATACGATCAAACAAGCGCGGAATTATTTAGCAAGACCAACGACAGAGCTCGGAAGAGATTAATGATAAAAAGTTCCTCGAAATTTATTCAAATCTAAAGCCCCCAAATTCGCAGCAATGGATGCTCAAATTATTCAATAGACAACAGGGAAAATTTCGTTTTCAAGCATGAAGACGCATAATGTTGCCTACGTAATTACTGAATTTATATTTACAGATTTCAAATCTTCACGAAGCAATGATACGTGCATTGCGGATTTTATCCATTTCTGGCAGAAATGGATTGTTCGAGTATTACGCTGTATATTATTCTGGACTTGTTAACCCTTTGCACTCGAAGCTGTTTCCACTAGGAAACCAAAAATTATTTCGCCTTATGTGTATGGAGTCTTTTTTTACTGTTACTCGTCTTTACAACCGTTCAATTTTTATCAATTTCTTAATTACGAAGACAGCGATATTAAAACTGTTTTAACACTAGTACTACCGAACAATGAATCCAACGATATACATTGCTTTGTGATAATAACAAGATTGAATCTATTCAAACTTCATTTAATATTTATTGTAACATATGATTCATTAAAGAAGTACATCGGAAAATTACTAATGAAAACATTTTTATAACTTCGGTAATTCCGAAAGAAATAAGTAGGGACCAGTCAAATTGACTGGTTTGGTAGATCTAGTGTTAAAAAATAGCCTAAATGGCGCCTCAGAGTCGCCTCTTGAGCGTTAAGGGTTGAAATGACTAAAAAACGAAATACACCTTTCGACGTGGTCGATTAATCGTATAAACGTCCCCGTTGTCTGATCATAAGAATTCGGTATGTCTAGCCTTCGTCAACCGAAGCAAGTGGTTGTAACATTTCGCTGAACGACTTTGTCCGGCGAAAGTAGTAAAAAACGAGATAAATACCGTTGGTTTGGTCAGCATGAGTACGGCGCTCTTCAGATGCTGCAGGTTAATGATCTCCGTTTTCATGCCATAGTCAGCCTCCTCTTCGACCCTCCGTAGATTGTTATCATCGTCGCTGGATTCGTCTGCATACGGTTCGGAAGGATCTCCAGAGAAAGGACAGGCCATTTTGCTTCAATCGGCCCTCAAGGAGATCGCTACCGGTGATTCGTAGTCGCGGAGGACGCTGGTCCTTCTTATCGCGCTAATTGAAAACTGCCGCGTGACGCTTCTCCTCCCCTTGGTCCTCGGTTGGTCACGGTTGGTCTTCTTGGCCACTTGCTTTTAGAAATTTCTCGGCCGAGCACGTCGGCTGCTTCGCTTTTTCCGTACAAGCGGTGTGTACCGGGGGGCTCCTTTTGCGCCTCTCTCTATATTCTTTGGTCCCAGTGTGTCAACCGATTCTTTAGCACCGTTGCCTCGAAACCTGCGCCGGACTGGACACCTCGTATACCAGGCCGCAGCTAACCGACGCTATCGTTTCACTTATTACTGGCAGGCGCGCTTATCGCAGTCCGTGTTACCGCAATGCAATCAGCACTTACCACCCGGCGTCCTCTCTACGATCTCACCGGTTCAGCCAGTGGTGCATGCGGTTACATACCGTCCTCTAATACGGGAATCGGGGTGCTCCGTCTCTTTCAGTTTGCTCCCCCGCTCTCGCTGTTGTGGAAGCCTCGCAAAACAATCAACACAGGCTCTCTCTCTTTTTTTCTCTCTCTCTCTCTCTCTCTCCCTCTCTCTCTCTCCCTGTGTGTGTGTATGTGTGTGTGTGTGTGTGTGTGTGTGTGTGCGCGTGCTGTTTCTGTATGTACGTTTGCCTTATTTTTCTTTGTCTTCTCGTGGAATATGCTCTAGAAGCTGATGCCTGCACGCGCACTCCAACGCCGGATTACAGACCGCCGGAGCGTCAAAGATTCGCAAGCACGCTACGTAGGATGCCGTGTCGGAACGCGTAGCGCCATACTAGTCGAGGATTGACCGAGGCGCAGCGAGCAGCGTCGAGTTGCCGTTCCTTGGGTGGAAGGGGGCGAATCGAGAGGTCGAGTGGGGGGCGACGCTCGCTGGATACCCGAGGGGCCGTCGAGGAGCATCGAGGCGCCACGATGAACGCTGGTGGAAACGCATGCGCGAATTTTCAACTATTCTCGACCGACCGAGGGACCGGCGTTTTCTCTTTACATGCAGCTCTTTCAACCGCAAACTAAAACGTGCTCGTCTGCTATACTTCCATGGCCGCCCTTGATTCGCCGACTCTGACTAGCCGGGGTGCGTTCGCTTCCTACGATAGCATCCGTATCCTTCTCCGATACCTTCTTCCCAATCGACCCAATATACCGTCGATGATAGAATTAACCCCTCTTGGCCTACGATTTATTTTCTGTTAAGGGTAACTAGATTTTCTTTATCCGCTGCGAAACGACGAAACGAAAAGTGAAATTTGTAGTTACCGCGTGCGTACCTATTCTCCGATTGCATCTGATCAAATATTAACCCGTTGAACTACAATAACGAGTCTGACTCTTGATCAAGATTTCCACTGAATCTTCTGAACATGTATTTCTTTAATTTTCTTTTAACGGGAACAATATATTATTTAATTGTTGGTCGTGTACGGTCATCGGAGAATAGCTAGGCACGCAGTAACTGCAGATTTGTCTTTCCTTTTTGTCATTCTGTGGAGGACAAAGAAAGTCTAGTCACTATTATTGTAAAATAAGTCGTAGGTCAAGGAGTCAACAGATTTTCGAATACGATACGCAAACTACGTGATTCTGATGATTCGCATTATTATTTCTGCGTTCTGTTTCCATAAAATAGGGAACGAATGAATCGCTTAACGAAAGGGTGGAGTGTACCTTCCAGTTTGTTTCAACCTCTTGCCCTAGCACGAGTCTGACTCTTGATCAAGATTTCCACTGAATCTTCTGAACATGTATTTCTTTAATTTTCTTTTAACGGGAACAATAGATTATTTCATTGTTGGTCGTGTACGGTCATCGGAGAATAGCTAGGCACACAGTAACTGCAGATTTGTCTTTCCTTTTTGTCATTCTGCGGAGGACAAAGAAAGTCTAGTCACTATTATTGTAAAATAAATCGTAGGTCAAGAGGTCAACAGATTTACGAATACGATACGCAAACTATTCGATTCTGACAATTCGCATTATTATTTCTGCGTTCTGTTTCCATAGAATAGGGAACGAACGAATTGTGTTACGAAAGGGTAGAGTGACTTTCTGATTTGTTTGAACCTCTTTCCCTACTACAACGAGTCTGACTCGTGATCAAGATTTCCACTGAATCTTCTAAACATGTATTTCCTTCATTTTCTTTAAATGGAAATAACATTTTATTTAATTGTTGATCGTCTACGATCATTGCAGAATTTCTAGGCACGCAGTAACTACAGTACGAAATACGAATCTGCGGAGAAACGATGAAACGTTCTTAGAAGTTCGAAGTCAGTCCCGATTACTTTATTGCAGCTCGTCCACCGACATTTGGCCAACAGTTCTTTAGAATTCTTTTTCTATGATCGAGTCGAACAGTAAAGACGTTTCTTTCATCCAGTTTAAAATAAAACATTTATCAAAATTAAAGTGATGCAGTTATTTGCACCAATATAATATATTGCTCCATAATCCCAATATAAACAATGAAAACATACAAAAAATGTATAGATATTTTTATATTACTTTCAATCTAGTCAACATATTAAGAAAGAATACAAATTTCTGTTTCACTCTAGTTTGTTCTTATTCGAGTAGAAATTTTTTGTTAGCATGTGAACCGACTTTGCGGTAAATACATGTACTATTAATTTCCTTTGAACAGAAAGAAAAATTCTATTTTATAATTGTTAATATGTAACCATCGGAGAACAGATAGACGTGCAATAAATATAAACTTCCTCCTTCTTTTAACAAATTACGAACGTCAAAGAAATATTATTTTTGGCTTCAAGAAAATAAACCGAAATGCAAGGGGCTAGTGCAACATGTGATAGTAGTAATTAGATTTTGGTGCACGAGTTAAAGATCGTCCGATTGGCAGCATCAAACACACGTCGCTGTTGATGGAACTCGATCGAGTTCGTTGGCAGAGGTTCCACGTATCCAGGTTTGAACCATGAAACTCTATCGTTGTCCTTTGCGACAAAGGGTTCGCTTTAAAGTAGTCTCGATGCTGTTGCTGCCACGGCGCCTTTGAAACTAGCATAGGGTCAGGAAGCTTATTGATAGGTGATCTAGGTCATGGACTGGGGTGGAGGTCTCTCTCCATTGTCTTTCTTGGGACGCGAACTGCGAGCTGCTTTGGTTTGAAATAGCTCCTCGGCAATTTTGGGAATTATGGGTAAATTACATCATTACTGTTACATCTTTCCGTGTAAAGGAAGAATTTCTTTTACTTGGTTAACGTGGCCTCTGCAAAATTTCAAACTAGAACTCAGAGTATTTGTGAAGTTATTCGTTAACCCTCGGACGATGGATTATTTTTACCATTTTATAATTGATGGCGCTTCGAACTATTTACTGATTATTATAATCTTTTTTAAATATAATTTTGGTATTATCTTCTACAGATACATTAACATTTTTCTTAATCTCCATATAATAACTAATCACTCAATTTAAACGCTATGTGGCTAACTCTTGGAGGAAGTACCATTTTTACTATTTTAAAAATAGTGGCACTTCGAATTATTCACTTATTTATTTATCAATATTTTAAAATATGTTTTTAGTGTTACCTTCTGCACATACATTAACATTTTTGTTGATCCTTTTAGTGGTTTGAGAATAAACTCACAGACTTATATCCCATATATTCTTAAGTAATTCAATGTGAAATTAAGTCTTGTATTTCGATTAAAAATTAAGTGAAAACCTTGATATTCAGGATAATGAACAGTAAATCAGTATTTATAACAAATCTCGAATTTTCACGATAAACAACAGAACGGAGGAACATGAACTATGAATGTACAGATAACAATGAACATCAACATTATCGAATTTAAATAACGGTTGACTTCTCAGACATTGTAATGACACATGCCCTAATTGGACCGTTTATTTTGAAAGTGGTGTAAGTCCTTTTTTTTTAGAAAAAAAAGAGATATGACCTCCTGAGTATCATGAATATTTCAAAACACTGCCACATGAAGAGCATAAATAAGTTAATAAATAAGTGTTAAGTTTAACAATATATAAATATAATTAACGTTCAAAATAAAAAATACTAATTCTATTTTATTACTTGTTATTATTTATAAACAAAATCGGATTAATATGAAATATATTTTAAGTGATATCTGCTATTTCAAAATTGAAATTAAATGATATTTATAATTGACTAATTATGAAAGTGGTGTAAGTCCATTTGCAGCCTGGAAATATATATTATTTTAGTTAAATTCGCCTAAAAGAAATTTATATAATCAAATTACATATTGATAAATTAGCACAAACATTCCCAGACTTCACATAATTAACCTATATTTTTTAATTGTTAGATGTGCTAACATTTAATTTTCTCGAAACAGAAGAAAATGGACTTGCACCACTTTCAAAATAAACGGTCCAATTGGCTAATGCAACTTTAACATTAAATCCAATCAGACGTTTTTGAAGCGAAGCTTCGTGCAAGTCGATGGTTGCCACAACCCTTATTTAATAACTAACCATTTAATTCAATCGCTAAAATATGTGCAATTAATTTATGTTCTTCGATACTCTGAGACAAAATAGACTCCAACACCGCACACGGAGGGTTAACCCCTTGCCATACCATTTTTCTTTGTAACCAAAGTTATTATAGCATCTTCATCCTTAAAAATGTTACAGAAGAGAAAAGACAATTTATATCTTTTATACTGCTACATCTGCTTGAATGTTCAATATTGATTAAAAATTAACGATATTTGATTTCGTATAAAAAGAAAGTCATGATATTTATATTTGTTAGACTTTATTTAAAATTTTTGACACGAGTCTGACTCGTCATAATATGGTAAAGGGTTAATAAACTTCGGTATTTCCTGTTGCAATTTCAATCTTGAAACCTTTCTAGACGAGAAAGTCTTGTATTGTATTTCTGGATGGCTTGTTGTCCCCATAAAGTAAGATTACGCACAGAGATGCTGTATATAAGAACTGAGTTAAGGAAAAGTTGTTATGTTGAATGGAAATCTGTTTGATACTAATTGAGGATAATAATTCTCTTACCGTTGCAACAACGAGATTTATCTACGAAGGGTTGAAGCTGTTTTTCTCGAAACAACGTTCACGCACCTGGTTGATGCAACTGTGAAACAAGTACTGGAGCAATTAACTTGAAATTTTAACTGCTCGGCAAAGAATAGCCATCGCTTCGTGTACAATAAAAAACACAATTTATGTGAATATTTGTCTACAAAGAAAATTTAATGGGTACAGAGGGCAGCTGAATATTGTACAACTTTTTACAGCATATATCTGCGCGTATTCTCTCCGAAAATAACTATGCAATGTCGAGAAATATTTGTTTGAAACCTTAATAAAAGTCATCTGTAGGCTTTAAATTTACATTATTAGTTTGTTCTTAAGAAATTGAAAAAAACGAACAAATTAATATCATAATAAAAAATACAGACAGATGGTTGGTTACGAAAGTATTGAGACAGTTTTTGAAACGGAATAGCTTTTCGAAATTTGGATTAAACAATCTGAATTTTTTAAAACAATAGAAGTACTAAGGATATTGCTTTGTAAAATTAGTATATTAATTATTATATACATGCTGAAAGTCTCATCTAAATCAAATTAACCCTTAATACTCTAACGACTTCTCTGAGGCGACACTAAAAATTGCCACACTCAAACACGCAAAACAACTTTTACACCACCTTTATTTGCATTCTGAACTATACAAGTATACGCTGTTTTATAATAACGACAAGGTTTCAATGATTGAAAATTTGCATAACTTCTAAGATAATATATGTTTTAACACGTTGAATGCCACGGGGTTCACCGGTGACCGGCACCGTTACATCGTTTAAGAACGGTTATCAATAAATTAACAGCATTGAACATTAACGCAGGACTGCCAAAATTAACCAGATTATAGTACGAAGTGAAAACTTTAGTTCTGCGTAACTAACAATTTTGTTCAATAACGCTGATCATTTCTATAAATGAAACAAATGAGACTAGTTCGAAGCATGCAAAATTCGCTTGGCATTCAACATGTTAATAAAAAAGTGTATGTAGAACGTTTTCGTGGAAACATTCTTATAATTTCAATAACTGTCAAATAAGAAGTCGGTAACGAGTCATGTTGACTCTCGTCCCGTCGTTCTAGTGTTAACACTTTGCTGGCTGGTATCACGTATACGTGACTTTTCGCCAACTGTTATCGTGATGCTTCATTCCGATATTTGTATAGGTAGACATATTGATGCGGAGCAACAATCGACGAACAGGGAACAGTGGTTTCTCTTGTTTCCCCTCCCAATTTATGAGATCGTCTTTTGTCGAAATCTTTTAAGCGGACGCTTATTCTGTTAGTTTGAGATTGTCTTTTGTCTTTTCCTATAGAAAATCAAGAATGTTGTCAAAACTCATTATCTTTCAACTGACACCATTTAGCTTACCGATTTCATTAATCCCTGGTAAGCAAATCACACAATACGAACCTCGTCGTAGCAGGCAGTTTCTCCGAAAAGTCATTTCTCCCCTTAGAATATTAAGTACTTTATTTCTTTACGATCCACAGCTGGTCACCAGACATCGAGCCACCCTTAATAACTTATTATTTTTCGCTCACTTTGTAAGACGAGGCGCTTTTCCGGGTTTATTACTTGCTACTGTTGACCCTTGAAACACGCGAATTCCCCGCGCGTCACTCGCAGGTACAATTCGCACCTTTGAGTGACCTTTGTTCTGGGCGGTCACTATACCTTCTCCTTGCAATGCCAAAACCAGTCATATTCCTCATGGATCATGTCATATTCCCGCTTACGCCAAGGTTACTTGCAATCAAAAAGTAACACTTGAAAACACTTCAAAACCGTCTCTTGAAGTGAACTCTTCAAAAACATCCATCGACAAGAAAACCTCACCATTAATACACTCCTAGACAAAAAGATAGCACACCCGTGCTATCTTTAATTTCTCGTGTTAAGATTATGCTAGCGTGGAAGATCTGAGTTATATGTAAAACGTACCTTCTACGAATATGTAAACATAACATAGAGTGACTTTACTTCATTGAGTTCTTTTAGTTGGAAGAGAAACACATAATCCGACGCAGACAAAATGATAGCATTAAAAATTAAAGATATATATTTCATATAACACCACTACATGTTTCATATAACAAAAGTATACATATTTCTTATAATAATATGTGTACAAAACTATATTTTTCTAATAACGTGTAGAACCTCCTTTGTTTTCTATGAGTTCCACCATCCTTTTAGGTATAGACTTATATAGTTGTTTAATTTTTATTTGTGCTAAATTTTCCCATTCGGTCACAATGCAAGTTTTTAATTAATTTATGTTTGAAAATTGTCGGCCTTCAGCATATATTGCTTGCGAAAGCATTGCGCAGCAATTTTTTATGATATTAAGGTCGGGTGAGCACGCCGGCCATTGAAGAGTAGAAATATTCTCCTTTAAAAAATAGTCCTTAACAATTTTAGCAGTATTCACTGCAGCATTATCTAGCTGGAATGTACATGGTGTAACAGCAATGCGTTCTGCATATGTATAAATTTGATTTTTTATTAGCTCGAGATAACGGACGCTATTCATTGTGCTCTGAATAAACTTAATTTCTGTTTTCCCTTTATATCCGATATCAACCCAGACCATTACTCCACCTCCACGCATTTGACGACGAATTTTTGTTAGTGGTAGTTTACGAACATCACGATAATAATACGTACATCCGTCTGGGCCATCAAGGTTGAACCTCTTTTCATCCGTAAAGATTACTTTTCTCTAAGTCTTTTTCCAATGTACATGTGCTTTTGCAAATAACAAACGTGCCTCCTTATGTCTTGCGTTTAGTGATGGTTTTGCCATTAGACTGGTCCGATTTACAATGTTGCTAATCTGGAGTACGCGACGAACATTTTGTACATTTGTTTCCACTCCAGCTTTCTTAGCGACCTCTCTCGCAGTGGCACAAGAATTAGAAGCAGCACGTATTATTGTCCGTGTATCGCGTTCAGATAATGCTGTTAGGCTCCCTGTACTTTTCTTCTTTCCGTATGCACTTGTACCTTTCAGCAAATTATATATAACTTTTCGACTGCGACTAACTTCTTTTGCAATTTGAGTAATAGACGACTTTTGTTTCGGCAGAGCTAAAATTGTACTAATTTCGCTCTCATTAAGCTTTTTGCCACGACCCATTATGAGGATAGCGAAATAACAAAACTCTAGACAGAAATTGAACGTAATAACTCCGTGCAAGTTCACGAAACACTGAAGAATATGTAAACATAGTCCAAGTGTGCTATCATTTTGTCTGCGTCGGATTATGTGTTTCTCTTCCAACTAAAAGAACTCAATGAAGTAAAGTCACTCTAAGTTATGTTTACATATTCGTAGAAGATACATTTTACATATAACTCAGATCTTCCACGCTAGCATAATCTTAACACGAGAAATTAAAGATAGCACGGGTGTGCTATCTTTTTGTCTGAGACTGTACATTAACTGCCGAACTGGCGACTTCAAAAATTCCATATAATCAAAGTAATTAATTTAATGAAGCAGCGACTGAAAACTTTAAATGTATGGCATATGGTTGTGTATCAATCTTCCTATATTCTTCAGATATCAACTAAATTGAATGCAACGAATATATTAACGTACAAATTTATTTTTAAACATGGGCTAATAATTCTATCACCCATATATGGATGACATGGCAGTCAAAGTGTTAATCACATACCTCACTTGTAATCGTTGAGAAGTTGTGTTTGCATTTAAAATATAGAATTTGCGTTTGTCATGAATTCTCCAGTCATTCAACAAAGTATCATCCCTATCATTTAAACGGATAGTAGGGAATCGTTTCGAAGTCGCGTTATCAAGAAATTTGAGTCGAAGATGTACGACCTTCGGCGACGCCGTATTATTATTCGCGTCACAATGCGATACGAACGGACATACGGTGAGCATGCTCTTGGTAAATCACAGTGCTTTGAATGGCTTAAAAAATTCAAAAGTGACAATTTGGACGAGAGAAACAAAGTACGTGGAAGACCACCGAAAAAGTTTGAAGATAGTGAATTGCAAGCATTGCTGGACGAGGATGACGCTCAAATGCAACAACTCGCGAATCAATAAAATGTGACACGAGAAACCGTCTCCATACGTTTGAAAGCCATGGGAAATATCCAGAAGACGACCGGAATATCGAAAAAGGCAACATAAAATGCTTTTGCTTCATGATAATGCACCATTTACACACATCAAAACCGGTCAAGGAAACGATTAAGTCGTTTAGTTGGAAAATACTTTCGCATGCGGCTTACCTACCAGACTTGGCTCCATCCGATTTTTATTCATTTGCATCGATTTCCCTGCAATGCTAAAACCAATCATCTAATGTGACCGTTTCCCTCACTAACCCCGAAAAACGTAAAAACCACGAATCCGCTTGGATCATGTCATATTCCCGCCTATGCCGAGGTTACTTGCAATCAGAAAGTGACACTCTAAAACACGTCAAAAACATCTCTCGACAAGAAAACCTCACCATTAATCACATACCTTACTTGTAATCGTTGCGAAATTGTTGTGTTTGCATTTAAAATATAGAATTTACGTTTGTTGCGAATATCTCTCTAGTTGTTATGAGTGCACGAATAGTAAATCGTTTTGTAAGAACGTAATATTTATCCTTGTGCTTCGAGCACTTAACTTAACAAGGCTCGATATTTAGGGGTGGTGCAAATAATATTATAAAGACAGACGACTTGTTAGTACGCAGAACTAAGTTTAATAATTCCGACGTACTGGGTTTTCTTACGAAATTAATACGGATTTACAAACGAGCGGTTTAGTTGAGTTGAAGTTGTTTCAGTGACGTTTGAAATGTGAATCGACTAGAGTGTGAAAAGTGTGCAGTATTTATACAGAAAATGGTTCATGCAAGCGCACCAATCAGCGTCGATGGTGGCTTGGTCAAGCAGCGCGATCACAGGTAAACGTTCGGTTTGGCCGTTGCTCCTGGTCGCAAGATGTTGGACGTAGAGGTGGGTTATTGCTGGGGATTTCCAATGCGCTGGCTTGTAGGAATATACCGGGTGCTCAAGTTGTACAGTGTCACAAAATTCATATGCGCTTATATAATGTTGTTGGACGTAACACCAGTCATTTAACAAAGTATCATCCCTATCATCTAAATGGATAGCAGGGAATCGTTTCGAACTTGCGTTGTCAAGAAATTTGAGTCGAAGATTTACGAACTTCGGCGACGCCAAATCATTATTTGCGTCACAATGTGATACGAAGGAAGACCCAGTTTCACATTGGGTTTGTCTGCGTTTGACTGCATTCCCAGAAGCTTCCCAATTTCGTATTGAGTTTGTCAACGAAATTTCAACCCCCTGCAGCTTCCAAATTTTTTATTGGGTTCGTTGTCGCCGTCTGTAATCCTAGAGGCTCCCTAATTTCGCAATAGGGTCGTCCTCACATCTGACTAACGAATTGAAACCGTATTCTTAGGATAGTAACTCTTTCGTCAGCCTCTCGCATTGTTCGCGGCCATTAGTTCGCATGTAGCTATTATATGAGGGAAAAGGAAAGTAGATTATCAAATGGATCACTATACGTATTTGAATATAAACTTAGATCTATTACAAGTTGTAAAATACCTTTCAAAATGTTTTCCAATGAAGAAATATAAGCCGATATGTTATCAGACGTGAATAATAGTTCTGATAGCGAAAGCAATAGAGATTTTGACAGTGGGGGTGATATCGTTGCGAGACGATTAAAAAATAAGGGAAGACCGATAATTAGTGACTCTGAAAGCGACAAAGAGAGTTTTTTGACATATGATTGGTCAGAAGTTGATGTTGATCCTGACTTCCATACCTTTTTTAATAATTATTATATTGCAGTTACTTATGTTACGAACGATTGCGTAAATGTCACCATTGGCGAGCAGTAGAACTTGCGTGAATCAGCCAATATGTGAATAAGTGAATGTGAATCAGTAAATAAGCGACAAACACAGCGTTGACACTTTAACTGCCCCACCAGTAACTTAAAAAATTCCACAAAGTCAAAATAATTTATTTAACGAATCAACAATTGAAAACTTAAAATGTACGACACAAAGTTATCCATCAACCTCTTTCTATTCTCCAGATCTTAACACTAGAACTACCAAACCAGTAATTTTGACGGGTCCCTAGTTATACAGGGTGGTTGGTAACTGGTGGTACAAGCGAAAAGGGGGTGATTCTACATGAAAAAATAGGTCGAAAATATAGAATAAAAATTTTTCGTTTGAGGCTTTGTCTTCGAGACAATCGACTTTGAATCTTCCCCTTTCATACTTTAAAACAATCGAATACGTTAGAAAGTGTTAATAGAAACATTTTATTGTTTATTGTTTATTGATTTGTATATCATCAAACACCATTGTAATCGATATGAAGGAACACTTTTGTGACGGTTTTAAATACCAACATGAAAGTTGTTTTTGTGATTTTTCTTCGTTATTGACGCACCGTGGATCATCGTGAGCCTACCAGTAGAACCGAATGAAATGGAACACTCTGGCTTTTGCATTCCATCTCCGCCACGTAAAGGCGGTTGTAGATTCGCTTCACGCTGCAAGTGGCAACGGGACAACGCTATTAGAGTCGCGACGAATCCGTCGTTTTAACGTATCGTTTTCGAGCGCAGCGGAGTTCCAGTTTCCCTGGGCCACCATTAGGTATGTATAACAGAAAGAAACTTATATACTCTCCTCACAATCCAGTGGGACGCGAAGATCTTCGCGGAAAATGGCCTGAGAAAGCTACGCTGAAAGTGTTATGACTTTCAGAGTACCGGTCTGATATAAGTTTCGAGTAATTCGACAAATTTCGAACACCGATGGTCTGAGCCGGCATTAGTTACGAAGCGGAAGGAAAAACTAGAAGCTAAATAGAACGGGACATTGAGCTTCCGTTACGAAGCCCATGTGGATAAAATCTAAGCGAAACATTCGACGAGACACAACGTTACGGAGGATAGGATTCTCTGTCTTTTGACGGTAGCAGAAGAGGTGATGTGGGAGGAGAAGAGAAGGGAAGGAGAATTTCTTCATACTCTGGTTTCCCTACAAAAAACGCATAAATCTTTCGCCTTTTATTAAAGATTTCCGTGGAGGGGAACAATTGATGAGTGATGAAGGAAGGGAGCGTTTCCTCTTGGGCCTGCTACTGGACTCATCGGTAAAGCTACCCAGCAGGCCCTGTGTTACAAGGGAACATATTCAGATGCAAAAATCCGATTTTAATGAAACTTATGGGAGCTTATAGTTCTTTGAAAAATATTTCACACGTATTTTTTTTATCGGCAAACATCCACTTTGAAAGGGTGAAAACAACCCTCACAGTTGTGGGTTAAAACCATATTTTCTGAAATATTTCGGAAACCATAGGTCGAAAAAATTTTAATTATTTTTTAAATTGTGTGTTTTTCAATGGAAAATGTAATCGCGTATGAAAATTTAAACAAAAGTTTTTTGTTTGAAAAATATATTAAAAATTTCATTTTTTTTGCAGTTTCTCTTATTTATTGTTAGTTCATTTTAATGTAAACTTGGGTGTGTGATCTTTGATAGACGTTGAGAAAGCGGAAAGCGGTTAAGGACGATATGTACAGGTTATTTGCAAAATGGTGGTACAACCGGCAAGGGAATGATTCCTCATGTAATATCTAATCGAAAATAAGGAATATAGTTTTTTTTCGTATGGGGCTTCATTTTCGAGAAAACCGAGTTTGAAAATTCATTAGGTACGCGTGCACTTGGGCAGATTCTTCTTTGTTCGCTCGGTATATCCCGCAATTTCCAATGCTGCTTGCATATATAAACAGTATCGTTTAGGATATGGAATGACTTTAATTAATAATTAGACGTAAATTTCAATAATTGAGTTATTCTAGTAATTTACAAATGTTGAAACTGTCTTCCTTGCTGTTGTAGACATATTCTTGCTCGACGAATAAATTAACACTTTACCGACCGGAAATTGTTTCAAGATTTTTTATGGTCTATAATTCATGACTGAAAACTTTTTAACGAATCTTTTAACAGTAATCTGATCTCACAGTAATTTTTATTGGGTATCCACGAGGCATCCTCGATAACGTTAACCAATCATTTTGTTACAAATTACAATGTAAAAATAATTTTTTAGACTTTATTCTGTTAAGCACAATAATTGAAAAGATTTTCTCGAAACTGAACCCCTGTATGAAAAATCTTTATTCTATATTTTCGACTTGATTTCGTACGAGGAATGCACGAAATTTTATCGATTGCACCACGATTTCGTAAACACTCTGTATACACTGGGTCACGAAAATATTCGTACACTCTTAAAGTCTGAATAATTTTTTCAAAATAGAACCAACCAACTTGATTTTTCCGGAGGAATTAGAAGCTTTGATTTACTAAATGATGTAGAAAAATAATTTTGAAATAACTGTAACTGATAAGAATTTCGTAAAAAATACAATTTAGTGCTATCTTGCCTTTAGTAATTTCCGAATCCAGGAGAGAAGCGTATATTTATGCTATACCTACAGTGGGTCATGAATGGAATTTATTTTGTAGATGATAGAAGAACTAACCTACGAGACAATATGTGACAATTTTTTAGATAGAAATTTCAATTGTTTGAAATTATAAAAGAAATAAAAAAGTAATGCTTTTAAAATGTTTTATCTGATCTTTCAACGAAAATTTGTGCAGCGTTTTTCGCAGATCTCGGTAACTTACATGCACACTAATAATTTCATCAAAATCGATTGACGTTGGATCAAAATGCGAACATAGAAAGTGTAAAAATCTCTAGATTTTTTTACGGTTATGGTTAAAACATCGCGAAAAACTGCGATTTTTCCTATTTTTAATTGTTTGCTGCTCATAAAGACAATAATCGATTTAGATCAAATTTTCATCATGCGTATAAATTACGGTTTGCAAAAAGCGATGTTTAACACGTTAAACGCTGTGCTAGTAACTGAAGATTGGCGGTGTTAAATTTGCAAATTAATGTGATATGCATAACTTATATAATATTAAAAAATATTCACACTATTTTAATAGATGTGATTAAAACCGAAACGCACAAACAGGGTAATCGAGTCTTTAAATTTTGGTTATAAGCACGGATAAAAAAGTTTGAAAACATAATTTTTATTTCATTTATCATTCCAACCAATTGTAAGTTTTACAAAAAACTTTTTCGCGTATTGTGTAGTAGACGATCCTCTACTATCTAAATAAAAAGTTTAAATTGTTTGCTTCAATTTTAACACTAGAATACCGAACAATAAATCGAACGATATATATTGCAATAATATCAAGACTGCATCTACACAAACTTCATTCAATTTTCATTGTAGCATGTGGTTCATTAAACAAGTACATTCAGTAGTTGCGAAAGAAATAAGTAGGCACCAGTCATGTTGACTGATTTGGTAGTTCCAGTGTTAAAAAAGTTATTCCGTTCTAGAAAATGCCAGAATATTTTCGTGACTGACTGTATATGAATCGGAGGCGGATGCGGTACTAGCGGGAAAGTCGTCCATCTGTTGGCGAGCGTAGGAAGTAGAGCCAC
The DNA here is from genome assembly GCA_028453745.1 of Agapostemon virescens. Lineage (NCBI taxonomy): Eukaryota > Metazoa > Arthropoda > Insecta > Hymenoptera > Halictidae > Agapostemon > Agapostemon virescens. The sequence goes on from CM052099.1 coordinate 2,892,730, forward strand.
CACATTATACACGAAACTGACAGATATTATTGAAACGAGTCCAATTTTAGTTTCAAACTTTGCGCCACTTTGGTTCTCTTATTTTCAACGATACAATTTGTTAAGATTCGTGCTTCAATCTGTTTTGGTTTGCCTGGAACAATTATTCGATATTCTAGTCGCTGATGGTTGTGGACTATCTGTGTACAGTGGCTCACGAAAGTATTCGGACACTCTTTAAATCTAAATAACTTTTTCAAAATTGTACCAAACAACTTGACTTTTCTGGAGCAAATAGAACCATTGACTTACTAAGAGATATGCAAAAATAATTTGAAAATAATTCTAATTGGTAGAAATTACATGGGAAAGTAGAAAATACATTTTTTAAAACATTTTTATTTCAACTCGTAATGAAAATTTAAAATATACGTTTTTCAGAACTGTGTTAGTTATATACTGAAAATTTCTGAAAATTTCACTAAAATCGATTGACACGGGAAAAAGTGACACGCATAGAAAGATGTAAGAATTTGTGGAGTTTAAGCAGAAACTGAATAAGAATCGTGAAAAATTGCGATTTTCACCATTTTCGATGGCACGTAGCTCGTGTGTACGTCGATTGATTGCAATGAATTTTTCTGCATGTGTATAACTATCATAAATGTACTAGATGCGTCTTTGAAATTTTTTGTACATGGCTCCAATACAAAATATTTAATTCATTATGTAATTCATACCAATTCCAATATTTACAAAATTCATTTTGCATATCATTTATTAAATCAATGCAACTAATTGCTCAAGAAAAGTCAAGACGTTTGGTCCAATCTTAAAAAAGTTATGTAGGTTTAAAGAGTATCCGAATATTTTTGTGAGCCACTGTAGATAAAACCGAAACGACAGATTGGACGGTACGCACCGTTACGGAACGAAGATCTCATTGTATACATGGTACTAAGTGCTATAATTTAAACGGTTTCGGTTTCTGTTTCGTGCTATACACCATTTTGGTTCTCTTATTTTGGACGCCAGAATCCAATGTGCTCGCTGTTTCAAACCGTTTTTCTTTGTAGTGAGCAATTATTCGACGTTCTATCTGCCGACGATTGTGGATCCCATATGGATCAAACCGGTACCGAAGATTGGACGGTTGTTTCATTTATGACGCTGAAATTCGTTCAGCATGATACTTAAAGACGCTTTGGTTTGCCTGGAGCAATTGTTCAAATTTCTAGCCGCCGGTGCGCGATGGTTAAATAAATTCTTCCTACACATAATTTCTATTTCGCTGTCATAGCGATCCTATGGTGTAACGATAGATACAGGAAAATTCGAATGAAAATTGTTTCTAATCCTGTTTTCTTTTCTTCGTTAGCTCTTCAACACTTCGCCAGAATATTAGAAAAAAAGCGTGCACAATCTTTTTACAGTTGGTTATTTTGCTTGTAAATGTTTATAAACTTGGACCGAACGCAATTTTCTGAAACGGCTTGGTTATATTTCTGTTGGACGTAATATTACAGAGATTACTGTATTACGGAGATTGAACAAGAAGGGTCTTGTTCTCCTCGTATTTTATAAATACGTAAAACCCGCAGTGTAACGATAATATTGCAGGTAACATTTGAAATCAATCTTATATGATGATAATAATATATAATTAAAAAAGGCTACGTTTAATACAATCTGAAACCATTGCAGGATATTTTTCTGTTAAATCTTGCTATCTCCACTGTTGCCTCTGTATTGTGGAGCAACCTCCTGGCAATGTTCCCATCAATACGGTTCTGAATTCCATATTTTTCGAACATCAATTATAAAACGAAGTAAACGGTGGCGAAATATACGAAGACTATAATCAGATCATCGGAATGGTCGTGACGTACAGTAATATTTCTTAAAAATTGAAAAGACTATCATTTCGAATGTTAAATAATAAATCTAAATTTTACTGGCACTATCGGAAGCGTCCCGCATTTTACGGCATTCGTGCCATATAATTCTCGACTGTAATAGAATTTGCACGAAGATAAAGACGAATTTTATGCAGAAGTTAGAAATATCTTTAAATGTTATCGTGAAATTGATCTTTTTCCATTCTGTGCTGCTGCGACGAACACTCGACCATTTGCAGCGAGCATGTTCGTCGGAGGCAAGGAATCGATGCGAATGTCATTATTTACCATGAATTAGGAAACAGCAAATATATATAAATGTCGATCGAGCATTAAAAGATATTACCACTTACATAGAACATAACGTTTCTGGCTGAAAAGATTATGAACCCTTTGTACTCGAAGCTATTTTAAAAATTAACAATGCTGTAGCTATTTGCCGCGGCCAGACTAATAATGCTAACGACTTGAAAAAATTCCTGAACCAGCTCCAAACATCCCTGAAGACACTTGCATAGTTGCAAGATCCTAATTTTTCTGGAGTCCGCATAAAAAATAATAATATCAACCCCAATTGACAAATTTTTCGATTTTTGACGCAGTGCGGCTCCAATGTCGCGCCATGACCGCAATTATCGCAATCGAGATGAAACTTGACAGACACAATATTCACGCATTCTAAAGTATATATGCGGCGTTACAGACGAATCGGTGACTCGAAATTTTTAGGCCGTTTTGCGACATCCCAGTAATTTCTTCCAACCTTGAGTATTTACATGTGTAGGTGATTTAACCCTTAACGGACCAATGCCGCCATATAAGCGGCATTGCACTTTTACTTACTCTAAAAGAATATAAAATTTAAATCATATTGTTATTATTATTACCCTCTATATATATTAATAAATTTTCACTAAAATAAAAATATTTCTTTTTCTATACTTGATTTAAAAATATTTTACAGCTTCTCTTCGTATGAAAAATAGCTGGACCTGGTGGGAAGTAAACTTGAAATACTTCCGGACCGTTAAGGGTTAACTAATTTATTAAACAGAAATCCGATTTACAAGACAATTCGTCAAAGTTTCGGCGAAAACTGTTTATCATTTCGGTTCGCCTCTGTTTCCCTAAACAAACATTGGAATAGTTATATACAAACTTCTCGATTGTTGATCGCATATCACAGTATGTTGCATACACTATTAGGATGAACTGTGCAATGAACGAAGGACCGGTGACCTTACATCTTTTTTTCTTTATCCGCAATATAAATTTGAGCAGTTACACATGCAGCCCTTAATTCGAGCGTACTTTTATTACAAAATATGATTGAATAAAATAATCTATTGTATCGATTCCAATAAAAGCAATTTTATGACTTCAATAATTGTTCTGCCGGCGCTTTATCCCCTACGCTCACCAACAGAGGTACTTTCTCGCTAGTTCTTGATATATTTTCGATTTATATATACCGGATGGTTCACCAGATACAAGCCACCTAACTAGATCCGTTAGGATTAAAGATAGGAGAAAATGTTACACAGAAAAGTTGTTTGTGTCACTGCTCAAGGTCATAATTTCGAACATTTTATTTTGTTCGCAACACTTGCGAAAAGTGCCAACGACGATATATCGTTGCGCATCCGACGGTGCCTTACTATTCGCATTGCGAGCTAAATCTGTCTCATAGTCAATTTATAAAACGTTATAAATGGTCTACTTCCATTACAAAACAATTAGAAAAATTGTTTTTGAGTGTACCTTGTTAGAAAATAAGGTTCGCTTTATGAAGGTTCTGGGGTTCGACACAGTTCCCTTACCAGCAGTCATTTCTGCATGCCCCACTCCATGGCTAGATCCACGAGGAACCGAATCCCTAAATTTTGGCAGCGCGAATTACGAAAATGTAATATTCATACTTCATACTACGTGATCTATATGAAGCCGTCATCAAACGACGATTATTCTAATGTGGACATATTGATTTTCAAATTTATTGAATTGAAATTTTCGTTGATGATTTTCAACAAATATTGAAATACTATAGGCATTACTTTCTTCTTTCTTTACTTTGTAATATGCTGTTTTTTTAATTTTGTAAATACTCTTACAAGGGAACATATTCAGCTGCGAAAATTCGATTTTGACGAAACTTATGGGAGCTTATAGCTGTATTGTTTAAACAAAAAACTTTTGTTAAAATTTTCCTGAGCGACTACATTTCCCATTGAAAAACATACAATTTAAAAAAAGATTCAAATTTCTTCGACCTCTGGTTTCCGAGATATCTCAAAACTACCACAACTTTGAGGGCTGTTTTTACCCCTTCAAAATGGATGGTTGCCGATAAAAAAAACACGTGTCAAACATTTTTCAAAGAACTATAAGCTTCCATAAGTTTCATCAAAATCGGATTTTCGCATCTGAATATGGTCCCGTGTTAGTTTGGTTTTTATGAGCTTTTCCTAAAATCTTAGCAAATTTGCTAAATTTGCAGGGTATTCTTCGCATAGATGCGATATTTTCGCTCGGCACTAAAACAGTTAACCAATTATCTTCTGAAGTATGGTAATTTCTAATAAAGCATCAAAATCACCTTAGAATCACATTTGATTGTAGAAGGTTAAGCAACGGTATTACGAAAAACAATCACTTTTAAATATATGTACGCAAAGAATTGTCAATCAAAGTTTACGAGAAGTTCAAAATTCAGGAATTGATTTTGAAACGTCCATTTTTTTCCAGCGTGCGTGGGATACGATGTGGAGTCCCCTCCATCTAGAATGAAGCTGTCGCGTCATCGAAACGCGTTGCCGCATTTTCCTTCGGCCGACGGGAGGGCTCGCAATTTACGCTAATTCGACGAGAATGGCTGTGGGGCTGCAATCGATGCGAGCATTTCTGAATATTGCCGAAGAAAATCTCTCGGCGTGGCTTACTTAGTGCGTCGAACGATCTCGGAAAAATGAAGTATCATGCGAGCTAAGTAAACCTAACGCCCACAATCCATTAACGGAAATCAGTGACGGTCAAACATTTATGGTAACGTCAAGCGAAACGCGATGCAGACACAAGATTTTCTTGCTACCGTTTAACCCTCTATTGGCAGAAATTTTTTCTTAAATATACAAAAATGTATGGAATAAAAAATCAACAATTACAAAGATATATGTATATGCAGATTAAAAGAAATTTACAAGTTTAAAAAATTTTATTATAATTTGTAACTTTGTAACTTTACAGTAACAGCGGCTTACGATGTTTGCACTTCTGTGCATAAAAGCGTGAAATTCCATAAAACAGTTTGCACTTTGTTTTAAATATAGATGTACGTTGCAGTTGGTATATTTTATTTTTGGAATCCCTTTGTTGCATCACACTGCAGTGCATATGTATTGGTAGAGTCAACTATATCACTTATAATTGTTACTGTCAAATAGTTTTCGAAAATGGATGACAGGAGAGTGAGGTTCTTCGGAGTTTTCAGGGCTATCTCCTGTCCAAGGGCGATGACAACTATTATTCGTCTGAGATACTGATTGCTAAACAATTTTTTGTGGTCCAGAATTTTCCTTATCCGATGATGATTCGGTACTAAATTCATCGTCACTGTCAATAATATTTATACGTCGTCGGATAAATTCTATTGGATGATCTTCATCAGACTCAGAATCTAATAAAGAATCTTCGAATCTATTACTGCTAATGTGTCTAATTCTAATTCCCCTATTACTTTTATGTGATAATGTATCCATATTTTGGGTATATGACATATAACTCTAAAAAATAGAAGAAAGCACAAGCATTATCCTAAATATACAAAAATTTATCGTAATAGCCTACTATAATTTGAAGGTCTCAAAACTATATCATATACAAATAATAACAAAATGATTATTGAAGTTGCAAACAAATATATATCGTTATTGATATGCAAACCCAAAAGCTATTAAGTTAAAGATAAGTTGCACAAGATGGTTCCGTTGGCGTCTACTTCGATTTTTCAGGTTGAAAGTGCTGTCAACCGTTATCAATATAGTTATTTGTTACCTCAGAAACATTGTATAATTTAGACATACATGTTATGTTATAAACAACTAAAATCATTTGGTAAAAAGTCGATATATTAACATGTGACTTGAAAGTTACTCTGCCCCATAGAGGGTTAAAATTTAGTAATTGTATTAATACAGATGATAAAGGAAGAAGCTTTTGCTACAATGCAAAGATTAACATAATTTTCTTAAAATGCTTTAAAATTGGTAATAAACAAATGCTGGTTTAGAAACCGGATAAAAACGTAAAGTGTGATATAAGATCTTTTAAGTTTCAATTAAATATACTACTTTATGTGTTTACAAATTAAAAAAATAGTACTGACACATTATTACTCAAACGTTTAACTATCTTAGAGAGCAAAAATTGTGCGGCTTATGAAAATATATATTGAAATGAACTTTTTTTCATCTTCTCGGGTGCAAATACCCTATTGTGACGTTTCTTGTACGACCTCGTTACATCGTATAAATATCTTAAGAAGGATATACTCAGAAAGTATACTATATAATTTAGACGTATACGTTATCTTATAAAAAACTAAAATCATTTGGTGAAATGTCGATATATTAACATGTGACGTGAAAGTTACGCTGCCGTATAGAGGGTTAAGGAAATATTCTCGATTTCGCCAATTTGTAAGAATCTATTTTTAGTCGAGTCATTAAACGTTTTATGTCAGAATTTTTCATACGCATTTACTAGCATTTAAAAGTAAAAGTAATCAAATTTGGACATCGCAACTTCGAATTGCTATCGTTTTACGCCTGTCACTGCGTTCATTTCGCAAATCCCAACAAGCCGTTTTCCACACATACTTTACACACTTATACTGGAAAAAATGAAAGCAACACAATTTTTTCGAAAATGATACAATAGAATGTTTCCTCAATTTAAAAAAAAACGGCCATATACTTAGTACCGTCTGTTTGAAATTTTTAGCACGAGTCAAACTTGATTGATGTGTAGTAGAATTATACTATTATGACATTCAGTTTATAATTGGACCGTTTATTTTGAAAGTGGTGTAAGTCCTTTTTTTAAAAAAATGAGATATGACTTAATTTATGCTTAATTTAGTGTAAACTTTATGTTTATAACTAGTTAGTATTTAATATCTTAAAAAATGCCAATGCTTTGTTCAATTTAAAATTGGCCGGTAAAAGAAATTGCGTAACCATTGATTATGAAAGTGGTGTAAATCCAATTTCCATAGACAGGTGTTGGGGTTACTGGCCACCGGTGGCTTCATAATTGTTTTATTTCACGTGCCGAAAGTTACTATTTTAGGTTACTTATTTTATTTTCCTCCAACAATGGATAATTTCATATTCACATCAGATAGTGATACAGGTAAGAAGAAATAGTAAATCAATATTATTTTATGACAATTGAAAATATTTATTTTATTTCTTGTTATTATTTATAAACAAAATTGGATTAATATGAAATATGTTTTAAGTGATATTTGCTATTTCAAAATTGAAATTAAATGATATTTACATTTGACTAATTATGAAAGTGGTGTAAGTCCATTTACAGCTTGGAAATATATATTATTTTAGTTAAATTCGCCTAAAAGAAATGTACATAATCAAATTACACATTGATAAATTAGTACAAATATTCCCAGACTTTACATAATTAACCTATATTTTTTAATTGTCAGATCTGCCAACATTTAATTTTCTCGAAACAGAAGAAAATGGACTTGCACCACTTTCAAAATAAACGGTCCAATTGGCTAATGCAACTTTAACATTAAATCCAATCAGACGTTTTTGAAGCGAAGCTTCGCGCAAGTCGATGGTTGCCACAACCTTTATTTAATAACTAACCATTTAATTCAATCGCTAAAATATGTGCAATTAATTTATGTTCTTCGATACTCTGAGACAAAATAGACTCCAACACCGCACACGGAGGGTTAACCCCTTGCCATACCATTTTCTTTGTAACCAAAGTTATTATAGCATCTTCATCCTCAAAATAAACGTTCCAATTGATGTGAATGAAAGATAGTTTTACAGACGATACACTGTTTTTGTTTATATAATTTGTTTCAGATGCCTGCAAAAGACGCAGTCGTGGTATACAATTCGAAGGATCGTTCGAAAGAAAAATTAGTTCTTACGTTTTAAAAAAATTTATGAATATTGCTAAAAGTAATATTAAATCATTAAAAGAGAACTTGTGTACTAAATTTGCTTCGATTGGCTCGCAAATAATTTGAAAGCAGGAAACTTGTATGCTGCACCAGAACACTCACTTAATTCGCTGACGTTCGATAACGACGGGAAGAGGATGGTTCGCGATATCGTGCCGCATTCTGCGAGAAATTTATTTGCTCGGTTACCTGCTATCAACAGCGCACTGAAATCGCGACGTGTAACCTAGATTCAATAATTTAGTGGGTGTTTAGGGAGCGCGCACTCTTGGCGCAGCTGATTTATTATTGCATCAAGATGCTGACGGGAGGCTGCGCGAGCGTAATAGATATTAATGGAGTTCTGCTTCGTAATTTTCGTTGATATTAGCATGTTTATTTACAGCATTTTCCAAATGGCTACTCTTTACGATGTTACCTGATCCTTTACAGGATGCCCGAAAAATTTTCAAGTTTCTTGAAGGGGAAGGGAATTCCTCAAATGATTCTGAAAAACGTTTTCAGTTGCGAAAATATCATGCGCTCTTTCGTTTTCGACTTATTAACGAAAGACACGGACCACTCAGAGTGTGGTTCCAGCGAACAAACTTGCGAACAAATCGCGCTGAGCGTAATGTTGTCGTTGGCAGAACCGAAATTAGGCAGTCCGCGTTTTCCATTAATAACTTGCAAAGGAATCGGCGAAGGTAACCGTTTCTTAGAATATCCCCAAGAATCAGCCCTTTCAAAGTAATTGCATATTTTTGAGACACCCGGTAAAGATAGATTGGCGAAACACGAAGCAACAGAAATGAAAATTTGGTGGCGGCTGAAAAGATGAGATGGGAGGAGAGGAGAAAAGGAAAGGTCATGCGTTTCGTCCTGGGCCTGCTCGAGGCCCTGTCAATATGTCACTATCAAATATTAAATTTAAGTGGTTTATTGCATTCTTTTCGGATATGCTTGGTCATTTGCTGAAGACAGGGTAAGGCACGTGCAACCTTTGGTGTTACCGTCGCAACAAGCACGAAGATGCGCAATCGGATAATAATACATTTCGACCAATAAAAAGACGTCAAAGTTCGGTAAAAGATGGAACAACTGATCTTAAATCGAATGCATCGAGCACTCCATCGCGTCACACAAATCAGACACAATTTTATTATATTTATTTTACATCGAGCGCGTCATCTTACTCGAAACTGTTGCAATATCGGCACTGTTCGAATTCCTTTGGGATTCCTGGTCGACATGCGACGCAAAGTTCCGTTCGGTCCGCTTAATTTTTCCTGTGTACACATCCATCCGCACACGGTACACAAATTTGTATAAATCGTCGCACAAGTAGAGTTGGAACGTTGTAGGTTCTCTCTCGGTCTCGTGTTTTCATGTCACGTATGCCTCTATACACGCTCGTACTACTTGAACTTCGTGGAGCAAGCGCGCGGGGATCGATGCAGCCTAATTAGATGTCACTAATTTTTCTTTCGTCCCCCGAGGAGCCGCGCAATTAGAGGCAGCACACGGTACTACGTTTCTGTGAAATACGTGGAAACGATTCTATAATTTCTATGTCACAAAATAGTTTCGAACTCAAGCTTTTCGTAAGCTAATACTTCGTTAAAATAGACTACAAACGATAATTTGATGGTGAAAGGTCTGAGCTATACGGTGGATGCATTAAAAGTTCTTCGTCTTCTTCGTCCATAGAGAGCCAAGCTCTCTTTCTTTACATTTGAGCAATGATTTGCAGATGGAAACTCAATCTATCAAATATTTCTCTGTTAAATCGTGATTCTCCCAAAGATCGAGCTTTTTTTGTATCCAGCCTTCTGCAAATTCCTTTCGAATATACATAAAAGTAATTACTATTACTAATACTTATAACATTGAAATGTTGATCGATTTCTTAACTGCAAACCTAGTGATGTTAGAGATGTTTAAATAATAGTATGGAAATTTTTAGTATCGCCTCCGAAACGCCATTCGAGTGCTATTGGTTAATATTCGGATGTTCTTAAAACGATGATAACTTTTTCGTCTGTTGATGATAACTGTACGTCTCTAAAAATATTATTTAATGATGATGAACAACGAAGGACAACGGTACCGGTTACAGTCGGTGGGGAAAGTATTCGTACAGCGACCAATTTCAAATAAAACTGTGTGCGTAAACTTTAGATATAAATTTTAAGCGAAACAAATGATTAATAAATATTCTTGGGTATTTGTAGAAAAGATTTCGTGAAAACTAAATTTTATTTTCTTCAAGATTAACAAAAATATACATCCAGCATAGATAAACGTAAAATATAGACGCACAGAAAGTATTCGTACAGTTATGAATAATGAAAAATAAACTATAAAAATACAATATATTTTTTATATTTTAAAAATTTGTTGTATTGCCTTTGGATTCTATAACAGCTTCGAGTCTTCTCGGCATGGAATTTACTAAGTTAGATGTTACAGCCGGTGTTATTTTGTTCTACTCCTCTAAGAAAGTGATTTTTAAACTTTTTTTCGATGAAATATTATAATTACGTACTTTTTGTTCAAGATAATCTAACAGATGTTCAATAGGATTGATATCTGGTGATTGAGGCGGCGTTTTCTAGTATTTTAATGTGTTGTATAATATTCATTGCCTTGTATTATGTGCAGAGTGCTTTAAGACTCATTTTATTTGCACTAGCATGCAGATGTTTTTTCAAAATATCAATATAAACTGTATGGTTCGTAATACTGTCAATAAAATGTAGAGACCCCACTCCATCTGCACTCGTACAACCCCAAACTAATACAGATCCACCGCCATGTTTTACCGTCGATTACAAATTTTCTTTTCTGAATTGTGTATTTTCTTCCCCCACACTATAAATTTATTTTTAGAGCCAAATACGTCGAATTTGCTTTCGTCGGTAAAAATTACTTCATTCCAATGTTCGATTGGTGTATTAATATGTTGCTCAGCGAATTCTAATCTTTTCTTACGGTTAGTTTCATTTACAAAATGCTTTTTTCGTGCTACTCGACCATGATATTCGCTACTTCTTAAATAGTCACGCACAGTACTAGCTGACACACTTATGCCGTTGTTGTTTTTAAGTTCTGTTGCAATTAGTTCAGCAGTTATACGTGGATTCTGTTTCACTTTACGAATAATTAGTCGTCGATCATACTCGTTTATCTTACGCGGTTGGCCACTTCTTCTCTTATTTGAAACAGTTTTTCGTTTTCCGAATTTGTCAATTATACTTTGAATAGTAGACCTTGCTCTATGGAAGAAATTCCACTATGGAAGAAATTTCACTAAGCGATTTACATCGATTGTGTAATCGAATAATAATTTTTTGCTCTTCTTCCGTCGTTTCGCACCTTTTACGACCCATGTTGTAGTGTATTACAATTTTCAAACTTGCTTCTATTAGTATTCTGTACAAACTAATCATCTTTTTTGTTATTTATTCATTCGTTCATTCAGAAGTTCATATTATGTTTATATCGCAAGTAAACGCAAGAAATGAGAGACGTACGAATACTTTCTGTGCGTCTATTACTTACTTTTATCTATGCTGGATGTATATTTTTGTTAATCTTGAAAAAAATAAAATTTAGTTTTCACGAAATCTTTTCTACAAATATCCAAGGATATTTGTTAATCATTTTTTTTCGCTTAAAATTTATAACTGAAGTTTACGCACACAGTTTTATTTGAAATTGATCGCTGTACGAATACTTTCCACATCGATTGTATTACTAGGTTTACGAGATGCGTCAAAAGGATACATTCTATTACTTTTTATGTATGCCATCAGATTTATTTCTTTGGTAATACATTATTTAAAAAATAGCTAAGAACTTGAATAGACATATTCTTGTTATTTTCATAAACTAATGTAAAATAGTTGGTTTTAGTGCTTCGTAAAGTTATAATACATTACGAAAGCAGCAGCATTGATTAAATAGATATAAAACGGACACGCTATAGACGGACGGTTACTACTATTGTACTTTTTCACTTAAAAAAATCTATAAAACCGTTTCTTCCATAATGGATAATTCATGAATAACAGTACTGTGAACTTTTTCCGCGTTTCTACGTTTCGAACCAGCGTGACGTCCGCTTCAAGCTGTGAAAACGAGTGCAATTTGAAAGTGTCGTATTGGAAGTGGGCAGATACACTCCGGGACATAAGCATATTTTGTTTTAAAGGCTGATTAAGATACATACAGTGAATCACTTTAATATTCGGACACTATACAATTTTCACTTTGCCGCATTGTAATTTTGTTCACGATGAAGAAAAAAAAATTAATTCTAAATTACATGACTGTATAGAGTCTAGTTAATAAAAGCATAATTTTTATTTATATAATTACTAACGTTTATTAAGTATGATATTTTAAACGAAACAATGTCTAGTTTTAACGTGACAATAATATTCGGACACCTTGGAATGTAACAATTTGCGTGAGCTAGTGTGATATTTAATGCGATTGTGAAGTTCACTGGTAATAATCGGACGTAAGAGAAACACTTCATACAACGTACGCCAACTTGTCATTTTTCACAATGCAAAAGGTGAATCGTAAAGGAAAATTGCAGTAATGCTCAAAATTAGTAAAAGTACAATGTGAGATATTATTAAAAGATTTAAGTATGAAAACCGAATAGAATCTATTCCGCAAAGAGGCCAATCAAAAATGTTGGACACGCGAGATAAAAGAAAAATTATAAGAAAAATAAAGAAAGATCCTACATTAAGCGCACCAAAATTAGCTGCCGAATTATTAAAAGAGACTGGAAAGAAAGTACACCCCTAAACAATACGCAAAACATTAAGAGAATATGGTTATAATGGACGAGTTGCTCGGAAAAAACCGTATGTGAATGAAACTAATAGAAAGAAAAGATTAAACTTTGCAAGAGAATTTGTTTTAAAAGAAGATACGTGGTGGAATGACGTTATTTTTAGCGATGAGAGTAAATTCAACATTTTTGGATGGAATGGGCGAAGAATGATGTGGCGAAAGAAAAATTTAGAATTAAAAATTAAAAGTACGTAGCCGACTATAAAGCACGGAGGTGGAAATGTACTTGTATGGGGATGTATCTCAATATTTGGAACGGGTGAATTAATTTTTATTGATAACATAATGGAGGAAAATGTATACCTGAACATTAAAAAAAATAATTTACGTAAAAGTGCAATAAAAATGGAGATTCAGAATACATTTAAGTATTATCAAGATAATGACCCCAAGCATAAGGACGTACCGTACAGGAATATTTGCTGTATAATTGTCTAAATTTATTACAACCGCCACCTCAGTCCCCAGACCTGAATCCTAGAGAGAATTTATGGGATGAGCTAGACCGACGAATTAGAACAACTGCAATAACATCTAAAGAAATGTTAAAAGAACGACTGAAAGAGGAATAGAATAATATTAGTACAGAATATTTGAAAAAAATAATTTGCAATTTGCCTCAACTATTAAAAAAGGTCATTCGTCAAGAAGGATATTCTATACTATATTGAATTACTTTTTGTTGGTAAAAATTAGTACAAAAACTATCAGTTTTTAAAAGTGTCCGAATATTATTGTAACGTTAAAACCAGACATTGTTTTGTTTAAAACAGAATATTTAATAAACGCTGGTAATTATATAGATAAAATTTATACTTATTTTAACTAGACATTATGTAGGAATTTAATTTAGAATTAACTTTTTTTTCCCTCATCGTGAACAAAATTACAATGCGACAAAGTAAAAATTTTATATTGTCCGAATATTAAAGTTACTCACTGTATTTTCATTTACTGACAACCCGGAGCATGGCTGTGTATAAAATCTACGAAATACCGTCCATAACATATACTTCGACGGAATTCTAACACAAGAAATGTAAATATTATTGTTCGCAAGCGGGACAAAATTATAGCACATGTAGTAAATCTACGCTTTCCAATTACACCGAAGCTCGCAAATCTCGAACATCAACCTCGGAACATAGTTAATGAAGTTCGTGATATTATTTCGTGTTGTATATTTGTTCAAAAAAGGCGAAATATTATGAAAAATGGGTCGCGGAAAGAGATTGAACGCGTATGAAATTGACGCTATAATAAAATTGAAAGAAGAACAATATTCAGTGACAAAAATATCAAAAATTATTAATAGAAGACGAAATGTAATAATGAATTTCTTTAAAAATTCAGAAAACTATGATGAAAAAAAGAGTTCTGGACGTCCGCAAAGTCTCAATTCCCGGGAACGACGTGCAATACTAAGAGCAGGATCAAATTCTAAGATGACCGCAAGGCAAATTGCTCACAATATTGGTGTAGACACTAATATAAAGAATGTGAGACGTGTTTTAGAAAAGTTCAAATACGTAACACGAAGAAAATTGAAGAAGAAGCCTTGGTTATGGTTAACTGTGCAACGTAAGATGAATCGATTACAGTTTGCGGAAAAGAATATTCGTATGCGAAAGAAATGGGGAAAATAATATTTATGGATGAAAAGAGGTTTAAGTTAGATGGCTCTGATGGTCTGAGTTACTATTTTCGCGATATGCGAAGAGAGGGAACAGTTTTTGAGTCGTCGGGAAATGGGAGGTGGCGATGCGATGGAAATCAAATGTATGACAGGAAAAACGAATAGCAAAATGTATTTGGTAATGATTAAGGAACAAATAAACGCGTACGCCACCAGAATTGCTAGAGAGAAGTTCATTTTCAGCAGGATAATACCGCAGTACACACTTCAAAAGTAGTAAAAGAGTACTTTTCTCGAGGAAAAAATCGCGTTTTGGATTGGCCAGCAAGGTCACCCGATCTTAACATTATTGAAAATTGTTGGAGGAATCTTGTACGAGCTGTATATGGAAATGACAGACAATTTGGAAATATTGCCGAATTAGAAAAATGTATTCAGGATGAGTGGAAGCAATGAAAGAAATATACTATTAAAAAACTCTATACATCTTTGCCAAAGAGAATGATAGCTGTTACTAAATGTAAAGGAGGAGCCATAAGATATTAAGCATTAAATATCATTCGTTGATTTACTGTTATACATAATTTTATTTTAAATGAGCTATCATTTTGTCCCACGATATTTCCTGAAAAGTTCTTTTTTTAAATAAAATCTTATAGACTGGCGAAATTCAATTCAATTTCATTTGTGTATATTTATAGAGGTATTTTGCAAGAATGTATAGAAACAAAACCTTGGTTGTAATATTAAATAATTCAAAATTACATTAATTTTAAAGTATGCTATCTTTTTGTCTCGGAGTGTACTTTCCAGATGTGATACGGGAATCTTTGTAAGGAATGAATGTCCTTAACTGGAACATAAACAGATGAGCGAACCCTCACGTCATCATCGTCGTGACGGTCAGTCGTAGTCAACCTTTCTAAGGTAACTATTTTTGCATAACGAGTCTTACAAATACACTTATATTATATCCTGTAATTTCTTACCTTTCTGACCATTCCATCTCTGATTTAACCAAACGAACTACAGAAAGTACGAGTTGAAACTTGTCTATCGAATCTAATAAAGCTAAAACATCATACAAATTTCGATCATTCAGATTGAACCTCTTAGGCACGATCTGTCACAATAGTAGCTTTCGCGGATGTCACCTTATATTACGATACGCCATTATAGTGGTTTGCGCACACTCAATTCTATTATTAATTATTACAGTGAATTATTAATGTTAAAATATATGCATCATATCTTTTAGAAAAATTACAATTTAATTATGAAAAATCTCATTACAAAATTATTAAAGTTAAAGTATATGCATCATATCTTTAAGAAGAATTATAATTTCGTTATCAAAGACTTCATTCCAATGTTCTCTGCCGTACAGAGAAACTGCCCCGCTCAAAATTCAACCGTGCCTAATAGGTTAACCTGGCGATGCCGGTCGATAAGCCGCCATTAACCCTTTCGCTTCGAGCGCCGAATATATCCGGCATCTATATAATGTTTATACAAGTACCATGTGGTCATGATAAATTCATCATTATCGGTAGAACAGTTTCTGTTGATTTTATTGTGGACTGTGAAGAATACGTGCTATATTAGAGCAACAATTGTTTTAGTAAGCATAGTAATCATTTAAGACTTAGAAGAACGTATATACAAAAACCACGCTCACTGTGCACATTTCTGGCGTGTGCTTCCGTTCGGTGATGGCACCTCGGCGGCCTGGACTGCCGAAGCGAAAGGGTTAACGCCGGCCGGGAAAACCCGCTAGCCCACTACCCTTAAAGCGTTCTAGAGAGTAGAATAAACGAAGCAACACCATTGGCCAATACCTGGTCACCCAAAATAGTATATATAAGCAGGCAATGTAACGAGCCACATTAAATCGCGTGCAGAATAAAACTCCTACCAAAAGCCAAATTGATTGAATCTCACTTTTCAATTTAACGCTCTAACGAAACGTGTATATGCTTCTTTGAGGAATCGTACTTGAGCGATCGAATCGAGAACACGTATCGCGAAAAGCGGAAAGACCATCGTCGAACAAGAATAGTTTTTTTTATAGCTTGTTATGCCGCTTCGAGACGACGTTAGATCGTCGAGCAGACAATAGGTTCGCGCGATCAATGCGGTTAATGCGAGCAATATTTTGCCACGGAGACGCAAACGCCCACGTAGCGAAACGAAAAAGTACCGAAAACGAGCCGAGAATAACAAAAACCCGACTATCCCGCAACCGTGTTTCACCGGTCTCTTTTTTGTCTGTAAGTTTTTCGACTCGTTCATCACATTGTTACCATTGCGTTTGGTAGCCGGGTTATCGATTATATCAAACTTTTCCACACAAAGGCCAACCGAATAATTTCATTGAAAATTATTGTATTGTGGAACTTGATATTCTTTGCTCACGTCAAGCAGATAATGGCACTCAATATTCTTTGCAATATACACTGGCTAACGAAAGTATTCGAACGGTCAGATTTCTTATCTTTATCACAAGAAATATGTATATTAATCCGAAATGTTTAAAACTATTTAGTGTCTATACCAAGAGAGAAGTCCCAAGATTATGTTAGTAAAAGTAGAAAATAATTCAATCATATATACAGTATTTACAATATGTTTATTTGAAGCATGCACCAGGCATGGATAACAAAAGTATTCGATCGCCACAAATATTGTTACATTTGCATGTGTTAATATTTTGTAGGACTACCATTGGCATTGATAACTTTTCTTAAACGACGTTCCATACTATGTACTAGTGTTTTTGTGAAACTTGTTTCAAGAGAATTCCATATTTCAATTATTTTATCCATTAACAGTTGCTTTGACGCAGTATGATATTTATTTAGTCTTTTTCCGATTTCTGCCCACAGGTGCTCGATCGGATCAAAATCTGGACTTCGTGAGGGAGTGCTTAACATGCGCGGTGTATTATAAATGATCCATTCTTTCACAATCCAAGCTGTGTTCTTTGGGATCGTTATCTTGTTGGAAGTAAAAGTCTTCTAGTAATCCCAGTTTTCTGGCACTGTCGTCTAATTATTTTTCAAAATATTTTGGTATTTATGTATTTATCGAGTGTACCATCGATGAACACTAATTTTCCAGTCCCATTAGCTGCCACGCAGTCCCATACATGATATTGCCACCTTCACGTTTGACTGTTTGTTTTAAATGTTTTGCTTGCAACTCTGTATTTGGTTTTCGCCATACATAATTCCGACCATCTGAACCGAAGATATTAAATTTCGATTCGTCCGAGAATATGACTTTGTTCCAGAAGCAATTATTTTTATTAATATAATTTTTTGAAAACTGCAACCTCTTTCGTTGATTTACATTATTAATGTAAGGCTTTTTTCTTGAAATTCTGCCTTGATAATTATTGTCCCACAGTAATCGTCGACACAATCGAAGATGGGCCTGTTTATCAAACATTGCTTCAACCATATTTGCCAATTTGGGAACAGAAGTTACAGGATCTCTTTTTATTTCGCGAATTATAGTTTTCTCTTCTCTGTTTGTCAATTTTTTCGAACGACTTGAACGAGCTTTATTAGCAACAGTTTCTTAATTTTCAAACTTCTTTGTAGTGCATTGTAGATTTACTCCTGTTTACAATTTTTGCAATCTCGTTATAAGATGTTCCATCGCTAGGCAGTTTTAATATTATTTCTTGTTGACAGTTTTATGTTTCTGAATTTTTCCTATTCATATTCGTTAATACACTGCACAACTGTACTTTATTCTTAGTCAAATGATATTTTATGATCAATTAAATGTTCCTTTGTTTACATTTGATACTAATGTTTACATTCAGCGTTGCGATATACATAAGTAGAAACACCAATAACTTTGAAGCGTTCGAATACTTTTGTTACCCATTCCTGGTGCGTATATTAAGTAAATAGGTTGTAAATATTGTATATATGATTGGATTATTTTCCAATTGTATGAACATAATCTTGGGACTTCTCTCTTACTATAGACACTAAATTGTTTTAAACAATTCGGATTAACATACATATTTCATGTGCTAAAGATAAAAAATCTGACCGTTCGAATAATTTCGTTAGCCACTGTATATTTATTCTCTACTCTAGACAAAATAGTTTCAATGTCTCAAGCTTACCACACAGAATGAGAGCCAAGAGAGAGCGAGGCCACCGTGGGACCTCCTTGTATATTAACAGTATAGTCACACGAACCACGCCATTCATCTCCAATCACACACGTGGCCTCAAATCGACACCTTGTACCACGAAACACTCACTATTTAACAAAAAAGTAAAGTTATCGTTGGAAACACCAACACATTATTTTTACCTGCAATTCGAGACAACCGTGGCAATTGAGCTCGCAAATTCGACGCAACAGTCGGATATGCGATTTATGGCAACGTTTTAATATGTTTCGTAAATAATTTCTAAGTGAAAGAATTTTTATAATTGCGAAAGATTGCACGAAATATTCCGTTGGTTTTTCTCGGTTAAAAACGGTGATATTCTTGTTTTTATTAAAATCGCAGGATCCTGGAACTTTTAAAATGTTCTTACAGCATAGTGCGCTCTAAGCTTATTAAATTTTCAAGAGTAGTTTCGCCCTTTTGCATTTGGACGGCGAGTGCGAGTCAACACTAGAATTTACTATGCGACCAGCGTGCAGTCGCTGTATTAGTAAATTTCGACTACGTTTAGTAAATTACCAACAATTTAGGTCAATTGGATGGATATGTGGTCAAAACGTTATTATTATTATTATTACGGTTATTGTGCACACAATTTCTGTCGCAGAGAGTTTAGCTTTGATTCGATCCATTTCAAATGAATTCTGTCAAGACCACAATAATGTGATTATTGGAAGAATTATAATTATATATTTATTGCGTCACTTCTAGATACAAGCTAATAATTTTCATATAAAATTCATTTGTTTTGATAATGACGTGGCGATTACTTCCACCATTTCAGAGAAGCGTAATTATTTTGCCGTTAAAGCGTGAAAGTTATTAATACAATCGAACTGTCACGCGCTGAAAGTCAAAAAGGAAAAAAGAAATCTCCACCATTACGGTATACCATACAGACAAAACAATTGGAATTGTCGAATGACCCCATCAGTCCTGCAGATGTCGTCTGCCGGAGAAATCGGCAATAGCAATCCATCCGTAGCATGTAGTTTCACCGAAATGCCGTTACTGTTTTCAGAATTTAGCATTTTGTTTCGCATTCGACTAAATTCATTCTTTCCGCATGCTCTGTTCGAATCGAGATACTTTTCCGTGTTTTCTGCCTGTTGCGGGCAATTTAGATTAGGCGGTAACTTTTCCCTTTCTGTGTAATTTTTCAAAACCAATCGTCCAAGACGACCGTTTCCCTCGCTAGAACCTTATTTTCAAACTTGCGTCCAGACCGACGTTGCCTTTCCACAAATAACTACCTATTTTGGTATTCCAGAAAAACAGTTATTACCGTCAACGCTTCTTATGAAACTCTTGCACTCAGTTGTTATTTGTTAAGTCGTTCTTGTTTCTCGTATTTTTTAGACTTCAGTCTTGTTCATTTTGGACTTCAGTACTTTACAACTTTACTGTATTGTTGTCCTTCATGTCAAGAAATTATTAAAGTTCTTTATTTGTAGACATCACTGACTGTCGTTGTTGTTATTCCTACTTCGAAAACTAAACTCGGTGATTGACTATTATTGCTGGGCACTGAGATTATTTATTGCTACACTTATTGAAATTAGAAAGTTGTTCAGTGGGAAATGATTCAATAAATGTCTTGATTCAAGCACATATTCTGATGAAAATTGCACAAAATATAAATAAACGTAGCCAGGTAATATGTATAAGGTAAAGATAAATTTTAACTCTTTATAAACCGAATTTTTTTCTTAAATATAAAAAAATGCGTGCAATGGAAAATCAACAATTACAAACCTATATATGCAGATTAAAAAAAAAACCAATTTAACACTCTGACTGTCACATTACCCATATATTGGTTACAGAATTGTTTGTCCATGTTTATAAATAAATTTGTACACTAATATATTCATTGCACTCAATTTAGTTGATATCTGGAGAATAAAAAAAGGTTGAAAGATAACTATGTGTTGTACGCTTAAGATTTTCAATCGTTGCTTCATTATATAAATTACTTTGATTTTGTAGAATTTTTGAGGTTGTTAGTTGGGTAATAAAAATGTTAAACAATTTTATTACAATTTGTAACTTTGTAACTTTGCAGTAATAACGGCTTACGATGTTTCCACTTCTGTGCATAAAATCTTAAGCGTGAAATTCCATAAAACAGTTTGTATTTGACGTTAAACATAGATGTACGTTGCATTTGGTACATTTTATTTTTGGAACCTTTTTATTGGATCATATTGCAGTCCATATGTATTGGTATAGTCAACTATATCACTTATAATTTCACTGATAAATAGTTTTCGAAAATGGGTCACAGGAGAGTAAGGTCCTTCGGGGTCTTCAGGTCAATCTCCTTTCCAAGGGCGATGACAACTAGTATTCGTCTGAGATACTGATTGCTAAACCAATGGTGATTCGATACTAAATTCATCGTCACTGTCAATAATATTTATACGTCGTCGTGTAAATACTACTGGATGATATTCATCGGACTCAGAATCTAATGCGTCTAATTCTAATTCCTTTATTACTTTTATGTGATTATGTATCCATATTTTGGGTATATGATATGTAAGTCTGAAAATAGAAGAAAGCACAAGCATTATCCCTAAGTATACCAAAATCTATCATAATAGTCTACTGTAATCTGAAAGCCACAAAATTGTATCATACACAAATAGTAACAAAATTTTTGAGGCGTCCGTCCCGCGGTTCGGGGTGGCGGTCGCTTAAGTACGAGCTTTGTAAGAGCACATACTAGCTCCAGCGCAAATTAATGAGAAGGAGCGTAAAAAGTTGAAGTGTGAGACCCGACCAGAAGCTTGTATTTTTGGATGGAAGTTTATTCTGCGTATTTGAGCGTGTAGAAGTGTCAGCGTGAGCCGACCGATCGGATCTGATGTGTATGGATACATTGGCTGCTTATATACTACTTTCGGTGACCATGTATTGGCCAATGGAGGTGCTTGAATTTTGTCCTTTGTCTGAGGCATTAAGGGTAGTGGGAGCGCGGGTTTTCTCGGCCGTCGGTGACGTAGGCTCGGCGGCGGGCGTCGGCAGGTAAAAACAGTATGGTTGTACTTTGTAACGTTTGAAGCTATGCTAAATTCAAGAGGCGAGCTTCAACAAAAATGATTATTAAAATTGCAAACAAATAAGTTGCTATTGATATGCAAACCCAAAGGTGTTATGTACGCTTTGTTTTGTTTAATAGATAGAATATAATAGAATAAATAAAAGCAAAAATAACGTAAATTGCACAAGACGATTCTGTTGGTTTCTATCTACAAACAACTAGCGAGGCATTTACTTTGATATTTCAGGTTGACGTTACTGTCAAGCGTTATCAATATTATTATTTGTTACCTCAAAGACATTATATAATTTAGACGTATAAGTTGTCTTATTAAAAAACCAAAATAATTTGGTAAAGTGTCGATATATTAACATCTGACTTGAAAGTTACACGGCCCCATAGAGGGTTAAGCGTTAACTCGTACGCGAGGCTATCAAAGTTTAATCTTTATTTTCTTAATAATTATATGTTTTTGTAAAGTCATTTCCACCATCCTTAACCCTTTCGCTACGGCAGTCCCGTCCGCCGAAATGCCGTTACTGAACGGAAAAATGCACTAGAAATATGCACAGTGCGCGTAGTTTCTGTATGTACGTATTTCTAAATCTTAAATGACAACTGTGCTGTATAAAACAAAAGCAGTTTTAAGAAGTGATTAATCCAATATGTCAATAAAATCAACAGAAAAATATTGTCATCGACTATAAGTGTCACTTGTATACATATCATTTGGATGCCGCATATATGCGGCGCTCGTACCCACGGCTTGTCGAGTGGATGTCGCATATATGCGGCGCTCGGAGCAAAAGGGTTAAATATTCGAATGTTATTAAGTTAACGCTCGAACAACGGCTACATTCAATCGATTCATTTCCTACTATCCGTAACAATTGAAATTAACTGGATGGAATTGAATGTACTCGGAGGAACATGAACAAAAATTTAATGGTAACGTTAGAAAAACGCATTCCTAAATTGAGGAAAATCGTATGCGCGGAAGTTATTGTGGAATAAAACTTTTGGTAACAAAATAGCGTAGAATGCAAAGAATTTAAAGTAAAGTGGTATTTCGCCGGTTTGAACGAATTATAAATGATATTGCGGATCCCGGTTCGCGAGATGATGTTTATATTGAATGCAGCTTGTGAAAACGTTACTAAAACATCGTATTCGTAACTTTTACGTAAATACTTCACTGAACATCCTGTCAGGCGAACAAAGTTTTCCAGCTTTTTACGACCCACCATCATACTGTACTCACTGTTAAGACTTCCAAGATTAAATTATGTTTTTTAGAAAGAATTACTTCAACATTCCATCAACATTGCTAATAGAGGGCAATTTTTTAGAAAACCGATGCAATCTTACAGTACTTTCTATATATTATTTTTTACAGTTCTTTTCACGTTTCTCTATTTTAAAAATTAAGACGAACGTAAGACTATTTCTACTGTTCAATAATTTGAAGCTTTCAGGCTTAAAAAGACTATCGAAACGCGTTTTAATATGTCGTTATAAAATATAGAAACGTAATTAGTAGTTTTTACCAAAAACTTAAGAAACACTATCAGTCTGCAATACCATATTTCTAACCAATTAATTTTAAAAAACGTAAGTATAAACTAACTCTAACATCGTCCTAACAAAATTCAACCACAGAAATCTTAACTAAACACATCGCCAAAAACCTGAAGTTCAATGCATACAATTTAAAACACTGAAAAGGTCTAAGTGTTTCGTCGATGTCATAAGAATTAATTCAAACAGCTGATACTCTACTACACTTTGTTGTATCATACCAGATACAATTCTCTTGGCTATGTAATATTTCAATCATAAGCTGCTACTCAAATGAAAAGAAAGATATTTAATATTAAGATGACAACATTTTTTACTGTAATCAACGTAAACACAATATAGTTCGTATCATTATGATCAAAGCGAAAAAGTTACTTGCCAAATGAAGAAGAAATTTAACAGTGTCTGATGATGGCGATGGCTAGCGTGCGGTCCTTTGTGCAAAATAAAAATTGTCTATGCCAATTGCAAATAACTGGTGCCATTGGGACAGTACATCGCTTGAATAATTTTATAAAGCTGCAAATAGTAGATTGGCATTTGTTACATCTTAATAACATTCAAATATACTACAAAACATACACAATTTCCCATAGATTTAATTGAGGTATATTTTAAGCCAAGGCATCTGTACTGAAGCGGCTGTAAATATAGTGGAGAGAAAAATGAAAGGGGAACGTTTCGTTCTGGATCTGCTAAAGAACTCGTCAGTCCTTAGTCCTTGAGTCCTTCTGCGAGGTTACCTAGCAGAGCCTGCCTTAGACGCTGTGATATCGGAAAGCGGTTAAAGACAGTATACAGGATGTCTCAAAAGTAATTTAACAGCGGGAAATGAGGAAGCAACTTTTTCCTTAGCGAAAATTCAATCTGCGGCTTTGTTAACAAGTTATGGTCGAAAATGACTGAACAATGAGAGCGAAGCGCGCGATCCAGCACGCGCTTGAACGAGAGCGTTCGACTGTCCGCCGGCCAGGCGCGCGAGCAGAAGCGAGGCATCGAGTGAAAGAACAAGTATGCGACGATAATAATTTTAAGAAAAACGCTGTTGATTCTTATTTCAGAATTTCTAAAGAATAATCACTAATTTTTCAGATCCGAAATAATAAACAATTTAGCCGTGTCAACCGTTTTAATTTTCTGGTATGCATGGCATCTCATGCGTACCTCATGAAATTTTTATACGATACGTACTCTGAAGATAAACAATAAGTAACCCCGTCGAAATACGTAAACGATATTTAAATTTAAATAATTCTGTGTCCGAACAGAATTCAACGAACGATTCGCAAAACTAATTTAATAATAGATAATCGCGTTAAAGAACATGCAGGATATGTGCGTTTAAGAATTGTTAAAGAATGTCATTAACAGTAAACTCACCCATTCAGTTGTAAATCCATTGCATGCTTGTAAATATGGACAGCAGGACAGTAGGAAAGGGCGTTGACCCCTTACAGTGTACGGTGAACTCATCAGCTGATTCCTATTCCATGGCGATGAACGCAGGTGACGGACGAAAGTCAGCTATTCCAATGTTCACTTTCATTGCACTGTCACTAAACACTGACACCATAATGTTTTTAATAATAGTTGAAACGATGTTTCCTTCGTTTCAATTTATGGCTCTGAAAAGAGCCGATTTTTTTAAAGAAATACCTAACAGAATGCCTAAAATACACGTTTCTCACATTTTTTCCAATCCGTTGTTCTCATCGCACAAGAACATTTAAAAAGATATTATAATGCAATAACGCGCTCGCGACGTCCTTTCCATGGGAAGAAACTGTGGAAGACTGAAGAGATGGTCGCGTTTTCCTGCAAGCGATCGTGTAACACGAACTGAAAAAGGACAGAGAAATTCCTTGTCCTAAGAAACAGAAAAGGAAAATACATACGTTTCAATAGAACCGTTTTCGGACTAGGTCGTTGCCTGCGACGGCCTTGAAACCACCGGCCGCCAAACCCTCGACTTTGTCATGTTTATGACCCACCCTTGAGGCCCGGTCGCAAGTGGCACGCACTGGGAACGAGGCCCAGTCGAGAAGAATGTATCGCGTACGATAGAAAACACTTGTTTTCCAGCGACCACCGTGCTCTTGTATTGCCAATGGATTTTCGTTGATTCTTGCGTTATAATTTGGTGGCCCTGAAAAGGGCCGATTAATATCGGAAAATGTGCTCAAATTGTTCTCCTAGTACGTCAAAACACATTTGAGCACGTTTAACACATTGCTGACCGGTCACGAGTAAACTCGTGATAAGCTTTTTTACGCGTCTTTGTTGTTTTCACGGCGCACTGTTGGAAATCTTGTAGCGTAATTATTTGGTCTGCATACTTTGAGTTGTGTCTCGCTTATAAGACCGGCCAAGTTTCGTTCTTAGTTGTAAACAAAATTTCAACGATGACCACTTTGCAAAACTTGTGGTGTACCATTACACGTCGGTGATTGTTACACTCTTTATCATACGAAAAAGAAATATTAAGAGTTGAATAATAAATACAATCTATTAAAGTTTATTTACATTGTTTTACTTCCACATTCGCTTTCAAAACAATAGCTGGGCACATGAGGTAAATTTTCAGAAAAGTTGCCGGTCAGCAATGTGTTAATTGTTTCCCCTCCACAGCCGACAATCCTCTTCGTATAAAAGTGTTTGAATATGCGGAAATTCTTCTTGCAACCTCCGCGTTGTTGCATTAGTATTTCCGAAAACGTGACCAAAACAGAAAGAAGCCTGGCACGACGGATGTGAAAATTTTCGTTTTCTCCTACAGGGTTCCAAACGTTTTTTATTGAACGCTATACATTCTTTGTCCACTACGGTTCGTTTTAAGTGCGTGCCACAGGCGACGGTTTCTCAAAGATTACAAAGAAGGCAGAAAACAGAAAACAGATGACCGGGTAAAACTGCGCTTCGTTTCGAGTGCGTGTCGCCAACCCCGTCCTCACTGTCCCGTCGTAAAACCGGAAAACAGTAAATTGTAAATTTGATGGTCTAAATGTTGGAACAGTCGAGCTTCTTAAGCGAACCCCAACTGTCTTTTTTTTCGACGGGACGGTGAGGACGGGGTTGGCGACACGCATTCGAAACGAAGCGCAATTTTACCCGGTCATCTGTTTTTTGTTTTCTGCCTTCCTTGTAATCCTTGAGAAACCGTTAATTTACTTACTACAATACATAAAATTACGGGTAATTTACTACCCGTTAAATTACTTTTGGGACACCCTGTATAGACGAATTGAAGGTGGATTAGGCACTAGCAGGAAAAGTCTCGTCTTATTGTCCCCTTGTCGGCCAGGGCAGGAGTTAGAGCCACCATAGTACTTTTCCACTGTCATAAACCGCCGAAATCTCCCTCACATCGAACATCTTACAACTAGGAGCAAAGAAAACCCAGGACAACTACCTGTGATCGCACCGCTCGACCAAGTCAGCGCCAATCCTGATTGGTGCGCTATCCCGAACAACATTTTGTATAAATACTGTACATTTTCCGCACTCGTGATTCCAAATTCAACCGTCATTGAAACAATTTCCAACATTCAATAAGCATCTGCTCGTTCGTAACTGTAATTTTAACTCGTAATTCTAACTGTAGTGTTTACTCGTCCGCGAGGCTATTAAAATCTGGTCTTTATTTTTATACAAGTCGTGTGTTTTTGTAAACTCACTCGCACCACTCCTAAATATTCGAGTATTATTAAGTTAACGTTCGAAGCGCACGAATAAATTTAATTCTATAGAGTAGAGATCAACACGTTATTCGCGCGCGCGCTGAGCATATGTCGAAAAGTTAACTCTTAACTCTCAACTGACAATTTCGAGGGCCCACGAAAAATTGCCTTAGTATTATTTAAAATAATGAACCATCTATCTAGCTATCCTTGGTTTATTACATTGTTAAAAATGTAATGTATGTAAGGACGAGTAACAGTAAAAAAATCCATATACGTAAAGTAAAATAACGCTGTCCAACAAAATCAAACTTTTTTCGAGTTTTGCAATACCTGTTGGGTGATTCTTATACACTCTGTCATCCTAAAACCAAATCGGCAAGTAGAATTGCTCCATCACCCAACGTTTTCGAAAAATTTTTATTTTTGTAAAAATGCATGATTTTTATTTAAAATTGAACACGCGAGAAAGTTCAACTTTGAGTCAGGAGATAGAGGTGACTCTTCTCGACACATTCATATAGCCAATTATATTTTTATGTACTCCCTAATAGTTGTAAATGATTGTTAAAGTTTGAAAATGTGCCGACGCGGGTACTTTATACGCTCTATTTTTGTATTTATGTCAAAAATCCTTTATCTAGCAGGAATTTACTATACAGGAATGCATTCTACAGACATTTCTGGTAAAGAAACCATTCACGAAAAGTATTTGCTTCCCTTAATATACGAGAAGGATTAGAAAATATTCATTGACAGCTTCTGCGCGACGCGTTCGCGCCAGACGACCATTGCAACCTTTTCTCGACTCGTCAGTGCCGTCGCTATGCGTAGTCGACGTTCGTACTACTCAAGTATGTCTTTGCTTACTATGCTTAATTACATACATTTTTTTTTGTCTTTTTGGGTGCCAATCATTATAAAAAATTATAAAAATACGAGTTATATTCACATTTCACTGTGGAAATGCTTAATAAAGAAAATTGTTTAGTTTTTGCGTACCACGTCATTTTTAATCGAAATCATGCATTTTTACAAAAATAAAAATTTTTCGAAAACGTTGGGTGATGGAGCAATTCTACTTGCGGATTTGGTTTTAGGATGACAAAGTGTATAAGAATCACTCAACAGGTATTGCAAAATTTTTTTGGTGTTGGACAGTGTAATTCACATAGAATGAAAATATCCTAGGTCAGACGAAGTGATTTGGTTTTCTAGCGAATCCTTTGCCATATTAAGACTAATCAGGCTCGTGTCACAGATTTTAAACAATGTTCAACAAATATGAATGTGTTGTTTAGTTGTAATCGACACTTAAGCATCGAAGTAGATGTAGTAGTATAGAATACATAAATCGTTTTTTCTCTACTGTAATATTTTTAGCGATGAAGATGTTATAATAACTGAGTTACTGTGGCAACTCTATCTCCTAGTACCGTCTTCATTTTATACGCACCGTTCTTAGAGGCGCTACGAAAAACTGCCACACTATTATTTAAAATTATTATTAAATCGTCTATCTAGCTGTATTTGTGTCTACGAAATTGTTAAAACTTTTACGGTTGTAAGGACGAGTAATAGTTTTAAAAAACCGCATATACGTAAGTTGAAATAATTCTATATACTTCTACAAAACTACATTTTGTATAAATACCATACATTTTTCTTACATTCGCTTATATTCCAAATTCAACCATCACTGAGACATCTTCCACTCAACTCGCACTCGCTCATTTGTAACAGTAATTTCAAGCGTTTAAACTCGTGTACCCGAGTCTTTTAAAATCTAACTTTTATTTTCAAACAAATTGTGTGTTTTGTAAAACCATTAGCTCCACTCCTAAATATTCAATCATTATTAAGTTAATGCTTGAAGCTTGTCACTGAGACAACTTCCACTCAACTCGCACTCGCCCATTTGTAACAGTAATTTTAAGCGTTCAAACACGTGTACCCGAGTCTTTTAAAGTATAACTTTTATTTTCAAACAAATTGTGTGTTTTGTAAAACCATTAGCTCCACTCCTAAATATTCAATCATTATTAAGTTAATGCTTGAAGCTTGTCACTGAGACAACTTCCACTCAACTCGCACTCGCTCATTTGTAACAGTAATTTCAAGCGTTTAAACTCGTGTACCCGAGTCTTTTAAAGTCTAACTTTTATTTTCAAACAAATTGTGTGTTTTGTAAAACCATGAACTCCACTCCTAAATATTCAATCATTATTAAGTTAATGCTTGAAGCTTGTCACTGAGACAACTTCCACTCAACTCGCACTCGCCCATTTGTAACAGTAATTTTAAGCGTTCAAACACGTGTACCCGAGTCTTTTAAAGTATAACTTTTATTTTCAAACAA
>CM052099.1:2922187-2942655 GCA_028453745.1 Agapostemon virescens
CTTTTGTGTTTTGTAAAACCATTAGCTCCACTCCTAAATATTTGATCATTATTAAATTAATGCTTGAAGTGCACGAATAAACACAACACGATAAAGTCAATTTCAATAGACTATTCGTGCGCGCTGAACAGCATTCTTAAATAATTAAAATCTTTCTATTATTTTTAACTGCGCCTATCTATTTTCACTATAGCTGCATAATATTCACAGCCTAGTGCCGGTGAATTCGAACTACGAACGAACTCCTCGTCTCCAGCGAAGATGTTAAAACAACAATATCAACTTAATCGTTCGTCTAGCATCAATGAAACTTCGCAAACGATTGTAGAACCAGAACCATTGGTGAAGCGTTCTACCAACAAGCGATGAATAAGTAAACGTTTTGTGCCGGAGGGTGATCATAACTTTTCTAAAGTCTCGATAGCGTAACAGGGCCGGTTAATTAAAGCGCGTCGCGTGGTCCCGAGATGAAACGTTTAATTTTTCTAAGGCGTAACGAGGAAGACCAACTCGCATAGAAAACAAGGGTTATATTTTTAATTTAATTAAGACGCTAATATCTCAAGAGCGACCGTGGTGGAAACAGCGACGAGGGAGTTGGTCGGATGTCGGAGCCGCAACAAACAGTCGAGCTGGCACAATAATCTCTCACGCGAATGGTACTGTGGCATGGTTTCCAGCTTGTGAGCCGGTAAACGGAGAAATTTGCGGGTATGCGAATGGCGGGACACGAGCTGGCGATGCTTTAATTGCACGGGTCGCTTCTAACGGAAGCCTTTTGTCCTCTAAACAAGACCCCCGGCCGAAAATCGTTCCGAAATGCCAGAAATTTCAGGCCGACTCTGACGGCACTATTGGAAAAATGTTCGGTAAACCAGTCGATGGTGTTCGTTCTTCTTTGACACCGATAAAAAGGTACGAAACCCGAGAATTTCAGCGGTGTTCCTCTTTATCTCTCCCTGCCTGCCTCTCTTTCCGTATAGAAGGTTAAAGGTGAAACGATCGACTACGAGCACACTGCGCCGGAAAATTATTAGTCGCACCGCAAATCTTCAAACTTGAGTGCAACCTGTCGCGCAAAGATAGGAATTGCAGAAGTAAATGTTCCGTGATCGGCTCACAGTCGTCGAATGTTGACTGAGACATTCCGACCTTTACCACCGATTCCCGACACTGCCGAAATAATTTTGAATTTCAGTCGATTGTGAATACTCCTAAGTTCCTGCAAACATAGATTGACGAAATGGGTCAAAAGATCAAATCTGGATCTGTTTTTCTCTTCTCTTTTTCTTTGAGGTAAGATGTATAGATTCGTTTTTTCCATAACGATATATGCTCATGTGAATAGGTTAAAAAACTGACCTGTATTTTTATTACATTTTTTCAGAACATAACACCTTCAATATATTTTCCGTAGAATGAAAATATCCTAGATCAGAAGAAGTGATTTGGTTTTCTAGCGAATTCGTTGCCATATTATGACTAGTCAGGTTCGTGTGAAAGATTTTAAACAAAGTCCAACAAATATAAATGTGTTGTTTAGTTGTAATCGACACTTAAGCATCGAAGTAGATGTAGTAGTATAGAATACATAACTCGTCTTTTCTGTACTGTATCATTTTTAGCGATGATGATGTTATAATAACTTTAGTTACTGTGGCAGCTCTATCTTCTAGGTTCACCAACAGAGGGACAATAGAACGATCTTCCCGCTAGTACTGTCTCCATTTCATACACACCGTCCTTAGAGGCGCCAGAAAAAATTGCCTTACTATTATTTAAAATAATGAATCATATATCTAGCTATGTTTGGTTTGATAATTGTTAAAAATGTAACGTATGTAAAGACAAGTAACAGTAAAAAATCCATATACGTAAGTTCTCCCAAGTTCTAGCAAACATAGATTGACAAAATGGGTCAAAAGATCAAATCTGGATCTGTTTTTTTTCTTCTTTTTTTCCTTAGCTTTTTTTTCTTTAGAATAGCTTAAAAAGTTGACCTGTATTTTTATTACATTTTTTCAGAACATGACACCTTCGATATATTTTCCGGAAAGATGTTTGAAGTAGTTGGAGCGACAGAGTAGTGATTGGATTGCGGAACTTCCGACAGTTTAACATTCTCGAACTTCATTTTTGAAGACCGTGTATCGAAGAAAAATCTCTCTCGTCGATTTGAACGCTTATTGTAGAACGATTACAGTTAAAATGTTATTAGCTCTCAATGTTATAATATCGCATTCTCTTCTTGTCATGTGAAATTAAATCAACATTGACCACAATTTCTTTTTTAGGTTCAAGCAAACATATGTAAAAATAGAACGCGAAAATAATATTGTTTAGGGGCTACAAAATTAGATGCAGGTTTTTGAATCATTTTATTTAATTTATAATATTTTCCAGGTCTGAAAAGCTGGGAACTTCTATCACTAAATTTAGTGCGAGATCATAGTATTCTTGTCGGAATCGATTTGAAACATGGCTCTATTTTAAGACAGTCTTTTTCCACTGTTTCGTCATTGACGATTTAAAATTGGACGTACTAAATATTTTTGCAAGGTCTACGTCACTGTAAAATCGCAACGAAAATCGACGAGTGTCAATTGGTTTTAGGCAATTTGTATAAGAAATCAACTGTCCTTGCCTTTCGAACTACCAGGCATGTATGATACCATACTTTTTCTATACAAAATACTCATTTATTATATGAAAATGATACCGAATATTTTATTCGAAGTATTTTCCATCGTTAGCCATACACTTTTCCCATTTCTTTGACAATGCCAAGTCACAAAAACTATCCCTCTTTCGAAACTAATGTCGCGGAAGAATCAGAACGCGATAAAGATACTTTCAGTAAGAAATGCGGCTGTTCCGATTCAAACACTGTTTTGTATATATAAAACATTGTATAAAATACATATAAATGTATGTAAATATGAAACCGGAATTTTTGTATAGAAAATATAACTTTATTCGAAGTATTGCTCATTGGTATACATTTTACCCACCTCTCTGAGAATTTGTGGATGCCACGCCAAGAAACTGTTCCTCTTTCGAGGCAAACCAGTAATCGATTCATTTTCGTAAGATGTGAAGCGCTGCTCGACAAATGCGTATCTCATCAATGCAAATAATTAGTATTGCCCATCGGAAGTTATACATTTATCCCATCTCTTTGACAATTTATGGATGCCACGACAAGAAACTGTTCCTCTTTCGAGGCAAACCAGTAATCGAGCCATTTCCGTACATTTTCGTAAGATGTGAAGCACTGCTCAGCATATGCGTGTCCCATCGATGCAAATGAATAATAATCGGATGGAACCAAGTCTGGTGGGTAAGCCGCATGCGAAAGTATTTTCCAACTAAACGACTTAATCGTTTCCTTGACCGGTTTTGATGTGTGTAAATGGTGCATTATCATGAAGCAAAAGCATTTTATGTTGCCTTTTTCGTATGGAGCTTTCAAACGTATGGAGAAGGTTTCTCGTATCACATTTTATTGATTCGCGAGTTGTTGCATTTGAGAGTTATCCTCGTCCAGCAATGTTTGCAATTGGCTATCTTCAAACTTTTTGGTGGTCTTCCA
The DNA here is from genome assembly GCA_028453745.1 of Agapostemon virescens. Lineage (NCBI taxonomy): Eukaryota > Metazoa > Arthropoda > Insecta > Hymenoptera > Halictidae > Agapostemon > Agapostemon virescens. The sequence goes on from CM052099.1 coordinate 2,925,780, forward strand.
CGGTGTTCGTTTCTCTCGTCCAAATCGCCACTTTTGAATTTTTTAAGCCATTCAAAGCACTGTGATTTATCAAGAGCATTCTTACCGTATGTCCATTCGTATCGCGTTGTGACGCGAATAATAATTTTACGTCTCCGAAGGTCGTACATCTTCGACTCAAATTTCTTGACAACGCGACTTCGATACGATTCCCTACTATCCGTTTAAATGATAGGGATGATACTTTGTTGAATGACTGGAGAATTCACGACAAACGCAAATTCTATATTTTGAATGCAAATACAACTGCTCAACGATTACAAGTGAGGTATGTGATTAACACTTTGACTGCCATGTCACCCATATATGGGTGATCGAATTATTAGTCCATGTTTAAAAATAAATTTGTACGTTAATATATTCGTTGCATTCAATTTAGTTGATATCTGAAGAATATAAGAAGATTGATAGATAATTATATGTCATACATTTAAAGTTTTCAATTGCTGCTTCATTAATTAAATTACTTTGATTTTTTGGAATTTTTGAAGTCGTCAGTTCGGCAGTTAATGTGTTAATGGCGAGGTTTTCTTGTTGATGGATGTTTTTGAAGAGTTCTCTTCGAGAGACGGTTTTGAAGTGTTTTCGAGTGTTACTTTTCGATTGCAAGTAACCTCGGTGTAGGCGGGAATATGACATGATCCAAGCGGATTCGTGTATTTTACATTTTTCGGGGTTAGTGAGGGGAATGGTTACCTTAGATGACTGATTTTGGCATTGCAGGGAGAAGGTATGGTGACTGCCCAGACCAAAGGTCACTGAAAAGAGCGAATTGTACCTGCGAGTGACGCCCGAGTAACAGGTAATAAACCCGGAAAAGCGCCTCGTCTTACAAAGCGAGTGAAAAACAATATGTTATTGACGGTAACTCGATGTCTGTTGACCAGCTGTGGATCGTAAAGAAATAAAGCACTTAATATTCTAAGGGAAGAAATGGCTTTTCGGAGAAACTGAATGCCACGACGGGGTTCGTATTTTGTATGATGTGCTAACCGGACTAATGAAATCATTAAGCTAAATGGTGTTAACTGAAAGATAATGAATTTTGTCGACATTCTGGATTTTCTAAAGGCTTTAACGCTGAACATCGTACGCTTCAGCAAGCATTCAATACGATTCCGCAGCAGTTTTCTTCAAATGCCAACAGAAAATCATTGCAGTTCGCAAATCATAGTCTCCAGGCATAAAATTCGACGTGTTCGACGCTATTAAAAACTATACTGTTGTATGAAACGTGTATGGTTGTGAGTTGAAAATCCTTATCAGATGTAGAAACAAGAAAATTACGTCAATGGCGCGGTTTGACTGGTATATTTCGTTATTGTTGAGGCGTCCGTCCCTCGGTTCAGGGAGGCGGTCGGTCAAGTACGATGCCTTGTAATAGCACGTACACGTACAAGCTTGGTTTTGGTTAGAAGTTTATTTTGCGTAGTTGAAATGTCCAAGCGTCAGCGTGAGCCGAACGATCGAATCTGATGGGTTTGGATGCATTGGCTGCTTATGTACTGTGGCGGCTGTACCTCCTATCCTCGCCGCCAGAGGGACAGTAGAACGAGACTTTCCCGCTAGTTCCTAATCCGCCTCCAGTTCATATATGTACCGTCCTTAACCGCCTTCCACTATCCAGCGTCTAAGGCAGGGTTCGCTAGTCAGCCTTACTAACGAGTTTTCTAGCGGACCCAGGACGAAACGCTCCTCCGCCTTTCTTCTTTCCTTTTCTTTCTCTGTCTCTCCACCACAATTTCAGTTGCCGCCACAGTACTACATGCGGTGACGTCGAATTATATACTCGAATGCACGAGGCTATACAATAATTGAATCGGATGTTCAAATATGCACCATAATAGCCCAGAGTATACAAAAATATGCTAGAATAACCCAAAATACACAAGAATAATGCAGAATATACCAACATATGACATAACATAATAGAATATACAAGATTATACTAGAATGCATCAACATATACAATAATTGAATTGGATGTTCAAGAATGCACAATATTAGCCCAGAGTATAAAATATAAGCTAGAATATCCCAGAATACACTAGAATATAGCAGAATAGAGCAATATACGACATAACACAAAAGAATGTACAAGATTATACTAGATTGCAGCAGGATATACCAGAATGGACTAGAATACACCAGAAATCACCATAATATTTCAGAATATACAAAAATATACTAGAATAACCAAGAATATAGTAGAATAAATCGGAATATAGCAACATATGACATAGCCTAACAGAATATACCAGATTATACTAGAACGCACCAGGCTATACAATAATTGAATCGGATGTTCAAATATGCACCATAATAGCCCAGAGTATACAAAAATATGCTAGAATAACCCAGAATTCAACAGGCGAGCTTCAACAGTTATTGTATAATAATAATAATAATAATAATAAAACGCTTATGCAGATCACTTAAACGAAAGGGATAAAAGTTCTGGGTAAAAGGGTCATACGTTTTTGTCATCTACGGATTTTTATATCAACCCTCGTAGAATTTTCGACTATCGCGGTTAATCTGCAAAGAATTTACCGCGACGTCATGGGCAAATGGGGAAGTTAATTCTACCCGAACCGCATTGCGTTGGAAATGCCCGAATTGTACCAGTAGTAAATTCTTGAATCGGAGCGATCCTCGAGAGTGCAAAACTTAAGAGACAGTTTCTGCATTTTATCACTCACTAGGGGTGTCATCGTTCAGGGGAACGATCAAAGAAGCCTTCGTCGTCAGGCTTTGGCATTGTGATGAGAAAAACAGGATTCCAGCTTGACGCAAAGCTCGTACAACTTACAGAAAGCATCAACTAATTTGTCCTTTTAATCTTCGTTACTTTGACTTGGAAACGCGCACGAAGCAGTATTATATACTTTGCCAAGTTTAAGGTTCCTTATACATATTTATTTTAATAAATAGTTATTACCTACCTATGAATATGTCTAAACAAAAACATATTTTGGCGTTACCCAGCGATAACTCGATATTTTCGAACGAATTTTGTTTTTGGAAAATTGTAACCACGTTCCATTTATTTTTCATATTTTTGCATACTTTGTGTCGGGCGTACAATTCGATAGATACATATGCAACGATACATCAATCATTGTCCCTCGTACAATCCGCATTCAGCAAATACAGTTTATTGAATTTTCGCGCGACGTACGCAATAAACGTGGGCTCTGGTATGTTTCAATTTGTAACCATGTAATACAACCACGATACGAATTTATTGTAACAATTGATAGGGAAGTGTGCGTGACATCGAAATGCTAAATGGGAGTAAAATAGGTACATTCGACGTTTGATTTTAAATTACTGCTTCGCGTAATGAGCGACATTCAATTCCCCTCGTAAATTACGTTATTCGGTCATTATTACTAATATAGCAACAATCCCTATAGCATCGACAAGACCGTAGTTGATTATTGTGATAGACTTTAAATATTTACATATTTTAACGTGTTCCAAGAGCATAAGCATTCACAGCTCGTTCATTATAAATAATATGATCGTGTAGTATGGTAAAGGAGAGGCGTGCAGGATATAACTCTACTCAAAATGAACGTGAATAAAAAATTGCAACAACTCGTCGCTGCGACCCTCGTCCCGAGGAAATATTGATCTAGTTACGAGCACATGTGCATACTGCACTGCTAAGAGGACTGTTTCTCACAAGTCACGTGACCATGTAATTGTCTCGAAATCTTCAGGCACAACGAATTGCAGTCCTCATTTCCCGAGAAATAAATTTACCCTGTTCTTGCTTAAGACCTGCAACACCATTAATCCGAGAGAATAAGAATCACCATTCACTTGGTGGCGAATAATGGTCACAAGCATAATCACTCGCCAAGAAAGAAACGTGGATCATTGTCTCATTAATCAAGCGCCGCTCGCCTCGTAGCTTCTTCTTCCATTACTCACGTCCGGGTCAGACTTGTTTGTATCGAAACGAAATTAACAATTATAGTCCGGCTTCATTCCACATTAATACTCAACTTTTTATCAAATAAAAGAAAAGATCATAACTTGAAAACATGAAACGTTTCACCACTTGCCATACCATTTCCTTTGTAAATAAGTTATTATAACATCTTCGTTGCTACAAATATTACAGCTGAGAAACGAAAATTTATATCTTTCAGACTGCTACATCCACTTCGATGCTTACATATTGATTACAAATTAACAACATTTGATTTCGTCTAAAAAAAGGCATAATATTTATATTTGACATATTTTATTTAAAATCTTCAATACGACTCTGACCGGTCATAATGTGGCAAGGGGTTAAATTTAGTAATATCAGAGCAAGTAGTCGTGTCTGTAAGGTGCAAGACCAACTACTGAGACTGTCGCAGGTTCGATCCTAAATGATTTCGATTTTGTAGAATTCTATTTTATTTTTGGGTGTCCAGAAAACGTTTTGAGAATGTGGGGAAAGGACGTCTTTAGGACATCCCACTTTCTGAGTGTACCCTTCTTAGGATATTTATACGACGTAACGAGGAAGTATAAGAAACGTCACACTAGGGTATTTGCACACGAAAAGCTGGAAAAATGTCGATTTCAAAATATTTTCGTAAGTCGTGAAATTTTTGCTGTCCAAGGTAGTTAAATGTTTGAGTAACAATGTGTCAGTACTATTTTTTTAATTTGTTAACTCATAAAGTAGTATATTTAATACTATCATGTTTGATATAAAATCAAGAATGCACCATATTATCCCAGAGTATACAAAAATATGCTAGAATATCCCAGAATGCACTGGAATACAGCATAATATACCAACATATGACATAACATAACAGAATATACAAGATTATACTAGATTGCAGCAGGATATACCAGAATGGACTAGAATACACTAGAAGTCACCATAGTATTTCAGAATATACAAAAACATAGTAGAATAACCAAGAATATAGTAGAATAAAGCCGAATATAGCAACATATGACATAACATAACAGAATATACAAAATTATACTAGAATGCACCAGGATATACAATAATATCCTAAAATTTACCAGGATATACAAAAATTTACTCGGATCTTCAAGAATGCACCATATTATCCCAGAGTATACAAACATATACTAGAATATCCCAGAATACACTAGTTCAAAGCATTTTATATCACACTTTACGTTCTTATCCGGTCTCCGAAACAGCGTTTCTCTATTACCGATTTTCAAGCATTTTAACCCTTTCGCTTTGGCAGTCCAGTCTGTTGAAGTGCCATCACCGAACGGAAGCACGCGCCAGAAATGAACACAATGTGCGTGGTTTTTGGTATATACGTTCTTCTAAGTCTTAAATAATTACAATGCTTAAGACTTTATCTCTAACTTACAAAGTAACGTTATTTAATAATTTCGTTACAAATTACAATGTAAAACCAGTTTTTTAAGCCTCATTTTGTTACGGGGCAATTATTGAAAGACCTATTAATAGGCTTCCGGTCGGTAAAGTATTAATAAAACAATTGTTGCTCTAATAGAGCAAGCATTCTTCATATTTTTAATATAAAAAGATTTACAAATATAAAATGATATGGATGACGGATATATCCGGCGCTCGTACGCACACGTCGTCCCGCGAATGCCGGATGTATCCGGCGTTCGAAGCAAAAAGGTTAAGGAAATTATGTCAATTTTTGCATTGTAGCAAAAGCTCCTTTCTTTATCACCTATATTAATATAATTACTAAATTTTAATATAATAACAATTTAGTAACTTTCCTTTTGATTATTAACCCTTTGCACTCGAATGGTGCTTGTAAGGCGACACTAAAACTTGCCATACTATTATTTAAACAACTTTTACATCGGTAGGTTTGCAGTTGAGAAATTGATAAAAATTTTAATGTCCCAAGTACGAGTCACTGTGATTAATTTCGTATGAACGAAAGGAAATGATCTATCTACAATGGAGTTATTATAGATAAAAATATTATTTCGATTTTGGAATAGATTGCTTCGAGTGCAAAGGGTTAACCCTTTCGTTACGGCAGTTTGCTTCGCTGGAGTGACGCCACTGAACGGGGCACTGTGCCGCAAAAGTGTACACGTTGCACGTCGTTAATCTTCGGTGTTCGCATTTACGTCTTTCAACGCCATCTTGAAATTCTCTTTTAATATGTACACTTTTTTTAGAGCTACGTAACAACTGTTTCGTCGCATTATATGAGAAACTTGATTTTTGTATACCGACGAGAGCCTGAGCGGATCATCGCATAGATGTCGATTATAGTTGACACCCGTACACACAGGTCGTCTCACGACTGTCGACTATAGTCGGCACCCATAACGAAAGGGTTAAGCTTCCATAACGATTTTGTTATACTTCCGAGCAAGTCCCGATGCTTTTTCAGGTATCACTGCATTCGGTAAAGGTTTTCGATCACAGTGCAAAAGGTATTGTTTCCTGCGGTTCTCCGGATTGAAGTTTTATAACTAATTTAGTATTAAGCGGTTGGTTAACAGACGAGAACTCGTAAACCTGAAATCGCGATCAGACAACGAACAAATACTACAGAAAATGCGAACCGATAGAAATATAGAAGTCACACCACAGAAATCGCTAACATTCCGACGTTAAAAATAAAGAAATCGCGATCATTATAATTGAACAGTTATTACGCGACCCAGGTGCTCAACGGCATTCCTTGCACGCTGAGAAGACGGTATCACCGACGTGATACCTTCGTATACATATACCAACGCAATATTTGCAGGACTAAATATATTCGAAACAGCTGAGTCTGATTCAAACCAAGATACGGATAATCTCGAATCCGACTCGTGGTTTGTTATTTTGACCAAGCGAGTTAGGGAAAAACAGGTCTATTAACCCTTTCGGTACGAGTGCCCGATATATCCGTCATCCATCTGATGACCTGTGTGCACGAGCGCCGGATGTATCTGGCAAAAAAATCTTCGCACAAAAAAGGACCGACCACGCGCTATTTGTGCAATTTTCGGAGCATTTCGGCCCGTGCAGCGGGAGTGTCATGGTGGACAGAGCGCTCGTATCGAAAGGGTTAAAGGGAAGTTTAATTTTTTCAGTAAACATCGTCAAAACAGTTCAAGTTGCAGCGTGGCGTAAACGCGGTCGCTGACGATCATTCTCGAGCACCGTGCACGTTTTTGACGCGGCGGTTCGTTTAGGGTAAGTGCCGCGGCGAAAAAGTCGCTCGTACCGAAAGGGTTAAACTGGGAACACGATGCGCAGTAAAACAAATTTGGCGACCTACTATATTATGACTTGGAATCTATAAATGATGATGAAATAGTTATTTTCGGTTCTTCGGGCCAAATACCCCAGTGTGGGATAGTACATAACATACAGTTATTCGTTTTAATATTCGGACACTATGGTTTTTGCAAAATTAAAGCTTTGTGTTACTTACTTCAAATGTGGTTATCGAATTTTGTGGTCCGTAATACGTTGAAGCACATATTCTAGTTTACAAATATGTAAAATGAATTACTTTATTTTTTATTGTTTTCCACATAATAAATCATAAACGAAATTACACCCAATATTGGTGTCGAAAATACATTCGGACACTTAACATTACATAATGTTTTTTTCCTATTTAGAAATACATAAGAACAAAATTATAATAATTTTAATATTTTGTGGGATATCCCTGTTATCTAATAACATGTTGCAACCGTGTCGGCATATTTGAAATTACTTAAGTAATTTTGAGTAATGCGTCTCCACTCTTTCTTCAGGCGAATTTTTAATTCTTCTCTTGTTTTTATAGGCGTTGTTGTTGTGGGTAATCACAATAAATTATCTCGTGGATCGACAAAGGTAAATTGAGTATAGATTTATTATCAAGTAAGGTATTGAAAGTAATTAATACTATAATGTATAATATAATATTCTCTCGCGACACGTGTTCTCTCGCAACGTACTGTCTTTCTCTCTCTCACTGCGTTTGCTCTTGTGGACACGCGTCTTCATTCTCTCGCATACCTTAACGGACTCCCTCGTTCTCTCGACGACTCGAGCGTTTCGCATTCAAACATAAACAACATCACATATAGTACGACATTCATACACCACGATTCTCATCTATATCATTACGCCTTATCCTCAATACGCTTTGTGTCTAAAACCTAACCCACAGTTGTAATATTACGATCCAATAAGTCCCAGAAATTCTCAATTGGATTTAAATCCGGTGATTGTGGTAGAGGATGTAGCACTTTCGAGCAAGCATGCAATAAATATTCCTGAATTATTCTCGATGTGTGTTTCGGATCGTTGTCCTGGTAGAACTTAAAACTGTCGCGTATACCAATATTCGTTGAACTTTTTAATAAATTTTACTTTAATAAGTCTAAATATTTGTTCTTGATCACAATACCTTCGATGAAAGCTAACTCTCCTACTCCAGCAGTTGAAATACAGCCCCATACCATTGAGCCTCCGCCACCGTGTTTCACCATTGGTATCATATTACTTAGTTTTAATTGTTTATTTGGTTTACACCACACTAATTTTCGTCTACTACACCCAGAAACATGAAATTGACTGGAGTCCGCAAAAATCACATCATTCCACCGTGATTGTGTTTTAAAAATAAATTCTTTATCGCATGCTATACGTTTCTTTCGATTGATCTCGTTTACGAATGGTTCTTTACGAGCCACTCTACCATTGTAACCAGCATCTTTTAAAACATTGCGAACTCTATCCACGTGCACTTTCTTCCCATTTCTGCAGCCAATTCTGCTGTTTAATTAGCACTTAATCATGAATTGATCTTCATTTTTCGAATAATTACACGCTTAGCATGATTGTTTCCAAGAAGACGTGGACGTCCCTTTTGAGGAATAGATTCAATGCGATCTTCATATTTATATCTTCTTATAATATCTGCGACGGTCCTTCTACTTAAACTTAACAACTTCTCAATTTTCCGATATGATTTCCCTTTTTCGCGGTGAATTATAACAAGTTGTCGAATGTTTAATGAGGTATTTTTACTTTTGTGACCCATTTTCACAAATGCCTGTAGAAACGATGGCATTCTATTAATAAACTGACTACCAGAAGCTAATCAAACTGTTTCACACTCTTGGTATTTACAATCATAAGGAGTTTACAAACGGACCTTCTGAAGCGAATAAACGGTGAAATATGCTAGATGTCCGAATATTTTTTCGACACCAATACTGGGTCTAATTTCGTTTATGATTTATTATGTGGAAAACAGTAAAAAGTAAAGTAATTAATTTTACATATTTGTAAACTAGAATATGTACTTCAACCCATTAGGGACCACAAAATTCGATAACCACATTTGAAGTAAGTAACATAAAGTTTTAATTTTGCAAAAACCATAGTGTCCGAATATTAAAACGAGTAACTGTACGTAGCATGTACATAAGATGGCTTTGTATTGTTTGTGCAATAATAATTTTAGACGAATTGTTCTTCGGGTATGAATAAAATTCGCCCAATTTAAACAACAACAGTTTATTTACATGCAACGAAAAAAACAACAACGTAATAAAAACAAAAGAACGAAATGACGGCGATACGTCGGTGGTACTCTGCGGATGAACGACTAACCTTTTTTATCCGTCAGAATTCCGCTTTTATATATCCCCTTGTCCCTCGGAAATTTCGTTCGAACAAGGAAACTTCTGGGTTGGGGATGTCGTTTTTCTGGACGGGCCCCTTGGAGAAAGTTCGTGTCCTTGGACCGACCAGCCGTGTCCTGGTGAAACTCGAGGATTGACGGCCAAGTGTGTACGCCACAGAAAAATCCCGAACCTGGTCGCCAAATGTGCACACCAGCTAGGAATCGACATTCGGCAATTAAGTATGCACTCGGGAAGAGCTTGGGCCTGGCGACCAAATGTTCCAGCCCGCAGGCCATACTCCTACCTGGGTCCGATTGACTTTTCTCCAAAGGGTCCGCTACAGTAATCATTAATAATTCGGGTGGTTTATAGGATTAATATAATCAAGACTTGGTAAACTCGTTGGAAGGATAAGCGCTGGGCGCACTTTTATGGCAGGAGGTCGCTATTGTTACCCCGAGCCTTTGGCTCTTTGGCCCGGGTTCTTTGACTTTAGATTCTTAAGGTTACGGTGTGGGCCTGTCACCGTCACATCTGTCAACCATTGCCGGCCGACCCAAGGTACAGGGGCTGCACCTCCTTCGACTCGAGCAACCTTTAGGCCATAAAACGTCGAAGGCTGTACGAGTGACCACTTTAACTATGCTTTTTGAGACAATCGGGTTTTTCTACCACTTGGCCTAAATTGTTTGCAGATGTTGGTGCACTTCCTGGTTCGGCAAATTTGGTCATCCCTGAAAATGCTCCAAGCATCCCCACTATCTATCCCCGATTGTCTTCACTTGGACTGCCCCCCAGCGAATCGTAGGGCCCAGTACATATTCATAGATTTTCGTTGGTCCATCGACTCCTTCTGAAAGAAGGGATTATCAACGGAAAGAGTAGGGACAAGCCTTTATCAGGGCGAACTCGCGGCTTTCTCAAGGCAGTTACATACATGGGGCAGTCAGACACAAATAAATCATACAAATAGCATCTTGTCACGTTTCGTGGTATACATTGTACTTTTGTACATCACGATAGCCTCAGTCAGTACCTCTATCCTCGTGAACATTGTTATATATAGTCCTTCCTAAACAGGGAAGGTAATTAATCATTAAAATTAGTTTGCACACCACGTGCAAATGGCCAAAGTGTGACGGATTGAAAAATCCATCACAGATCGCAACACTCGTGTTAAATTAAAAAAAATATATATTGACATATGGCTTCGAAAAAGCAGGTTTCTAAACCACTGTGCCGTGTGACGAAGAATTTATTTCGGTTTAATTAAAAAAGTTGGAATTACACAGAAGCCACGCGAGCAATCGCGTAAGAAGTAGAGTGCGAGTAACCGGGGGTTAACGTTCATAAACTGGCTGATTGCCGGAAAGTTTTCTCGTTGGTTAAGTGCGGATGTTGGGGCAAGCGAAGAGCTAGAAATTACAGGTTGCCGAAAGCAGTGGTATGGCAGTTTTGCCCTCGGAATTAATTCACCGACGTTACACGACCGACTTGCAGCTGTAATCAGCTACATGCTGAACGGGTTCGCACAATAAGGACTCCGGCTCCGGTTCCGCGAGTCGGTTCTTTCCGGCCGAAACTTCGACGAGCTGCTTCGCTTGCAAAACTTTACCGTGTTTGGTTCGCACCGTGTCACAACTTCGAATTCGGATCGGTCGAAGACAAGGAACTTTATCTCCGCGCGCAAGCTATCGGCGACGATGACTGCACTCGAGACGAGCATGCTTGCAGCTGCGTTTCTAGCAGACAGTTCCGTTCAGCAATGAGTCAAACCTGTCCGTGAACTCGTTCCGAGAGATTCAGAAGGGTCGGTCAATTGAGTATCTGTCTCAACTTGGCTGTGCAGTAGCCGACACAACTGTACAATCGTTATACCGACAAATATTAATCCTCTATGGGCCGAATTTTTTTCTTAAATATAAAAAAATGTATGAAACGGAAAACCAACAATTAAAATGTGGGGAGGTCGAGAGGTTTAACCTCTTAGGCACTACGAGCCACTATAGTGGCTTTCGCGGATGTCATGTTTCTGTACGACGCGCCATTCTATTAATTATTAATTAATAAAGTAAATTGTTAATGTCAACATACGCGTATCATATCTTTAAGAAAAATTATAATTTTATGATCAAACACATCATTCCAATGTACTCGTGTAGAGAACAGCATTATCCGCCATACATTGCAGTGCTGTATCATTTACACGTAATTCGCGTTCAACTCGGCCATATATATTTTGTAATAACATTTTATATTTATCCTTACGCTTCGAGCGCTTAATTTAACAAGGCTCGATATTTAGGGGTGGTGCAAATAATATTATAAATACACACGACTTGTTGGTACGCAGAACTGAGTTTAATAATTCCGACGTACTGGTTTTTCTTACGAAAATAATACGGATTTACAAACGAGCGGTTTAGTTGAGTTGAATTTGTTTCAGTGACGTATGAAATGTGAATCGACTACAGTGTGAAAAGTGTGCAGTATTTATGCAGCACTTTGTATTTATACAATTTGTTTGACGCTTTCCGCTCTTAATCTTTCTACTGGAACATACAGAACAATCTTTACTTTTTACGTCTTCGCAACGTCGTAATATGCGCAGTTTTCCGTTCAGCCTTTCGTCTTTATCCGAGGTCAATGGTCTTCCTGGATTTGATAATGCTCCATTACGAAAATCACCTACAAGTTGGTCCACCAATTTTTGGACGAACATTGATGAAATGTGACATGGGCGTCGTGTTATCTCTTTTAGCTGTCACCTTTTATAATATGTAACTATTGATTACACAAACTTCTAATTCCCAGAAAAAAATCTTTCTCCACCATTTGCAAGATTTTCTCATGTAACAATATGAACTTGGAAACTGGTCAGCCCTGTCGACACCTCCCATATTCATATTGTAATTTATAATAACACTGGGTTTCTTTATGTTGACGGTGCCACCTTATTTCAACCTTCTTTCTATAGTTGTCGTGCTCGAGGTATAGAAGCTGCTGAACATGGTGACTATTCTCTTATCTTTGCATGCCAATAATAGAATATCATCTGATCGATAGGCAGCAACAGTATTACTTTTTGCTACAGCTGGTTTTTTTTTTTAATCATTGCTGGTATATATTGCTGATAGGAAGGCCGCACTAGTTCGTGAATAGGTCCAGTAGATATTTATATTTGTGCAGATAAATTGTAAACTGATACATGGATGAATACAGTATAAGATTAGCACGATTTCTTGTTGTGGTGGCTGAGAGCAGATGTACGATCGAAACGGTAAAAAGGCTTTGGTGGCTGAGAGTAGAGATACGACCACAAAGGGTTAATAATTCCGACGTACTGGTTTTTCTTACGAAAATAATACGGATTTACAAACAAACGGTTTAGTTGAGTTGAAGTTGTTTCAGTGACGTTTGAAATGTGAAACGACTAGAGTGTGAAAAGTGTGCAGTATTTATACAGAAAATGGTTCATGCAAGCGCACCAATCAGAGTCGATGGTGGCTTGGGCAAGCGACGCGATCCCAGGTAAACGTTTGGTTTGGCCGTTGCGCCTTGTCGCAAGATGTTGGACGTAGGGGTGGTTTATTGTTGGGGATTTCCAAAACACTGGCTTGTAGGAATATACCGGGTGCTCAACTTGTACAGTGTCGCAAAATCCATATGCGCTTATATATAATGTCGTTACGACTTAACACAGGTTAACAAAACAATAAAAATAGATATATATTTTTGGCGTGGTTACAATGATGCACTTACGATCACTGTGATATGCTAGAACTTCACTTGTAACGAAATTCTTTGTTATGTTATAACATCAGATCACACTCTGATCTCTCTATTTTATATCAGTTATCACACTGGCTGAACTATGTCAATAGACCATCAACAATGAACTATGTACTCTGAATTATAATACTGATTCTATCACTGGATTCTAATGAACAGATTAACGATCTCCGCGAACACGCGCCTTGTCTTATAGGCATTTTTCAGGGAGCGGTTTTTCTACGTCATCCAATCACTAGTTTTAAAAAAAAAATACCCGCCCTCCGACATCAGCGGTACATCGTTGGGGGTACATGAGTTTTATGATGCGACCGTTATCGAAAAATTCTGAGACTCTTGACCCAAATTAGAAATTCGTCGCTGTTTCTTTAAACCCTCCAATTGACTAAATCTCACGTCTGCGTCATAAACTCGCCCCCTTCGCTCGGACCGTTCACCCCTATTACGGCACTTTCACCTGAAAAATGCCTACAAAAAAGAATTTATGATTTTATATTTTCTCGCGAAGAGGCTAAGCGAAGCGAAATCGAATGACGTACTTTGGGCACGTCTACTTTTTTAAAGACATTTTTAAAAAAATTTTAATTCGACTCGTACTGAAAATTTAAAATATGCGTTTTTCAGAACTGTGTTAGTTACACGCATGCTGAAAATTTCACCGAAATCAATTGACGCGGGAGAAAATGACACGCATACAAAGATGTAGGAATTTGTAGAGTTTTAGTAGCAACTGACCAAGAATGGTAAAAATAGCGATTTTCACCATTTGCGATGGCATGTAGCTCATGTATATGTCGATCGATTAAAATGAATTTTTCTGCATGTGTATAACTATCATAGATCTACCAGATGCGTCTTTAAAATCTTCAGTACGTGGCTCAAATAAAAAATGTTTAAAAAGCTCCTTCTTTATTGGTCATGTAATTCACACGAATTACAATATTGACAAAATTCATTTCACATATTATTTATTAAATCAATGCAACTAATTGCTCAAGAAAAGTCCAAACTTTGGTTCAATCTTAAAAAAGTTATTTAGGTTTGAAGAACATCTGAATACTTTGTGAGCCACTGTATATACTCGTATCACACTACGTTTTGGATTTCATTGCTAAAATCTTTTCAGTTCAATTACTGAACCACCCGCCATCCATTCTACACTACAATGTCATAAGTGGCAGTAAATGTATTGTATAGTACACAACTTTTACGAGCCAGGGTCGCGATCAACATGAAAAGGTCGGCGGAAGGGTTATTACTCTAGGAATACGAAGACGAACCTAATGCGAAATTGGGGAGCCTCTGGGATTATAGACGTCAAGGACGAGCCCAACGCGAATTTGGAGAGCTTCTGGGATTATAGACATCGAGGGCGAGCTGAATGCGAAATCAGAATGACATTAAGATTGTTAGCTAGTCACGTAGTAATAACAATATAATTTAGTAGATACAATCCGAGCGGTAAGGTTGCATCGTATACGAGCGTTCAATTACTACATTAGGAATTTACTATTTAGCACAGGTTTAGTAATATAGATTGTGTATTTACAAGTGTTAAGCTGTCGGTACTGGTTTGAATGTAATGTATAATATAAATTGATATTAACCATTATGCGCGACGCTGATGTACTGGCGATGCAGGTTCAAAAAGTAATAACAAAATGCCAAAAAGCACTTTTATTAGGCAAACGGAATCTATAAAGTTAATCCCTGGTCTTATAAATACAAACAGTCGCCAATGTTAACCTGTTAACCGGGGAATAAACTTTTGTTCGACTCGTTTCACAATGGGGACTTTTTTCTTTTTTTAATACTTATCGTTTATATATAATTGTAAACTTATATAATTGACTTACTTGAATAAGAACTATGGAAAATGTAATGTGTTCAAAATATTACGGCAAATTTCCATGACGAACAATGTCGTTATGACCATTCTAGTAGTAGTTCATGTATGACGAAATATTTCGTCACACCCAGTTAACAGGTTAATTCGGCTGGCGACAGTGCTGCGAATAGTAGAAATAAAGAACATTGAGTTTAAGAAATTCTATACTATACTGTATACTTTATGAATCAATAAAAAATTCACAATTTTTAAGTAAAAATCTGTGTCTTCTATCAAAATTTTCATTCTTGCCTGCATTTTCGGACACCTTTTATTTCATAATTATTGAAGTTACAAAGATGGTTTCGTTAGATTTGTTTATTCAAGTAAATGTTACAATAAAAATTCCACAAAATCGAAATAAATTCAACCTTGTTATTTTCGGTAGATAATACATGCTAGGCAATTTTAATGCTGCGTAGATTTAGAGTCATGCGGTTCGAATGGTGTGAGTTCTTACAGGTGACCTGAATGGACTAGAATCGACCGATATCTGGCTATAATAAATCGCATACAAGTATTGCGAACCCCTGCATGAGTTCCAGTATTTCTTTTTCTGCAAGAAGGAACTGTCACAGAAGAAATACATTCTTCCTGTTACGGGTACCGTTCGAAGACCATCGCAGATATTTTCTTCGCCCAGATTCGGCCGGGCACCTGGAAATATTTTTCACGAATTTTACAGTTCGTGAAGTATTAAGGTCGCCGAAATGCATTGAAACGTGATGTATGTTACAGAAGATATTCCCCTATCATTTATCAACCATTCGTTTGTTCACCTGTTCACATGGAAGAAGTAGATTTCAACGGATACATTATGGATGCGCAGGCCCACAATTTGTGGGACACTCGAAGATTAATCTCGTCCAGGATGACGTCATATACGTGTAGATTAAATTCTTGTTGAATATTTTCACAGTTCTTGCCAGCCTTTATGAACTTATCCGATTTTTCTACAGTTGAAGCATTTATACGTTTCATTTCCGTCTATCTAAAATACAAATGTTTCTAGTTATATTATTTATTTATTATTGTTTATTTATCGAATGGTTCGAGGTTTGTCAGAAATGTAAAAAGAGTAATGCGAAATGGGACCTTGTTACGATTGTATTATTCGAACGATTCATCTACCTGACAAGGTCCGAACGTGTTTCACTCGGGCGGCCACAAATCATCCTCATTCTACTTATCTGACCACAAACCATTCCAATTGTATTTGGTTGGTTATTAAGTGCTCCTACACCGTTTGCCTAACCGCAGGTCGTTCCAATTTCACTTGTCGCGTTACAGCTCGTCCCTGTTCTATTGGTTTGATCATACCTGTCCAATTCTATTTCTTGTCTGCTTGTAGTCATAGCCCGGTCCACTTACTGCACCCTCAGTTGATTCCCATACAAATTGCATGTCCCATGGGTCGTACACGCTCTACTTGTATAACCATAAGATTTCCAATTCCACTTGCCCGATGTTCTATTTTATTCATGTGATATACGTTATTTTTGGTTTGTTTCTTTTCTACCTGACAAAATT
>CM052099.1:2955158-2973103 GCA_028453745.1 Agapostemon virescens
ATCCTGTCGACTCCAAGTCCCTAAGCAAAGGTGACCGAGCGACGCCACAAGTTTTATTAAAAAACGAAAATCACTGACAATGTTCGGTGAACGAGCATAAAATATTTTTTAATAAAACGTACAGAGAAATTGCATTGCGATCCTTTGTCACGATACTGATGACGTGGAATAGCCTGTAAAATACGGTCGCGTTTGATGAAATTTTTTAACTTGCCATTAACGAACGATCGAATTTACTCGAGATTGATGAACGCCGGCGGATTATTCGCGCCGTCAGTTTGTACAGCACAATTTCGTGGAGATTGTTGATTATCACCGAGGATACACGTTCGTTAACTGTAAAAACGCGAATTCCATCCGCACACTGTCACACGATCATAATGACCATTCAAATTGAAATGTTTTTTCACTCTTTTACAGGTACGGATACTTTCCGTTGAGCTTTTACCACTGCACAGTGTTCGAACTTTCATGGGAGCTGGTAGAAAATTAATAATCACTAAACTAATCTATTTTTTACCCAATATTCCGATTCGTATTATTATTTAAAAAAAGGAACAGCAACAGCTTTATTTCTTTATTACATTAAAACCTTTTTGTTAGTTTCTTTGTAGGTTGTCGAAAATTTGAGAAATCCGTGTTAACGGACATAAAACCTATGTTTCTAGCGTTTAAAATAAGTGTTTTTTATCATTACAAAACGACGAATTCTTCAAGTCCATTAACCCCTTGGTCTACGACTTATTTTACAATAACAATGACTAGACATTTTTTGTCCTCCGTGGAACGACAAAAAAAAAAAGACAAATTTATAGCTACTGCGTGCCTAGCTATTCTCTGATGACATGAAAATGTTATTTCCGTTTAAAGAAAATTAAGGAAATACGTGTTTAGAAGATTCAGTTCGAAATCTTGATCACGAGTCTGCCTCGTTGTTTTAGGGCAAGGGGTTAGCAGTGGAGATATACAGCAAGAACTTCTCAAGTGTCATAGTGTCCGAATATTAACGCCGACCATTGTAACTTACTACTGGTAGACAATACTAGATAATGGAGCCTCTAGATCTATCGAAGGATATAGTGATGCATTACTGTAACTTGTTAGATAAGTTTCTACTGTAGCATTGGAAAGAATTTATTTTTATTGCTAATACGCAAACTACATGTAAACCTTAGGTGTACAATAGGAAGTTTTACTATGTTTCCTCTGAGAAAAATATTTTAATATCGGTTGCGTGTCACCGGTGGGACGCCGTCGCGATTTCTCAAAGAAAACGAAAGGAAGCGTTTCCACTCTGTTCCATGCGCTTTTTTGTTTTTTCAATATATGATTCTTCGAGCGAAACCATGAACGTACTTAGCTTAAATATCGCACAGGCGACAGTGAAGCGTCTAAGCAAGCTCTCGGCAGCACGAGGTCGCTATTGAGGGTTTGCGATCTCCAACGAGAATCTTCCCAAGTGCGTCTAATTGCTTTTCCAACTTGCCGCGACTCGCTCCATCCACCAAAACACGTGTGAACTAGATTGAACTAGTCCCCGCGCGTTCAAGCCCGTATCAATATCCGCGTCTCGCTTCCGGCACAGATTCAACCCGTATATATAACTCCATTCACTTTTCACCGCAACTCTCGTTCTACTGTCCTTCCGCTTTGAACGTATGGTTTGCGGGAATAATAGTTGGTTTTAGTAGCCCATGAAAATATTTGAATGACCTTCAAATCAGATCAGTTATACATTTAAAAAGTGCAATTGATACTTTACAGTAAGAAAATAACCCCTTTATTTGTAAGATTTCTTTGATCATAGGGTTGACTACTTCGTTCTCATGAATGGGCACATTATCACCTTATGGTGCAAGCACTTGCTGTTTTGAGCGCACGAATAGTAAATCGTTTTGTAAGAACGTTTTATATTTATCCTTGCGCTTCGAGCGCTTAATTTAACAAGGGTCGATATTTGGGGGTGGTGCAAATAATATTATAAAGACACACGACTTGTTAAAACGTAGAACTGACTTTAACCCTTTTTGGACGTATTAAATTTGGACATGGATGTTGTACTGGTCGGAATTAATTTCCGTTGAAATAGCAGTGATACATAACATACAAGATTATGAAGAGTAAACAAGATTTATTAATTCTTTTGACAACATTAATTCCAAAACACTGATACTGATATCAGAGTGTCTTCGGACCCCCCTGATGAAGCTAGCTGCAATGCTTGCGAAACGTTGGGAAATTTCTTCGTTTAGAACACGGCTTACACCCGAAAGCCTCAACAGACAAAACTGTATTGGGTTTCTTTATGTTGACGGTGCCACCTTGTTTCAACCTTCTTTCTATAGTTGTATAGAAGCTGCTGAACATGGTGACTATTCTCTTATCTTTGCACGCCAATAATAGAATATCACCTGATCGACGGGCAGCAACAGTATTACTTTTTGCTACAGCTGGTTTTTTTTAAATCATTGCTGGTATATATTGGTGATAGGAAGGCCGCACTAGTTCGTGAATAGGTCCAGTAGATATTTATATTTGTGCAGATAAATTGTAAACTGATACATGGATGAATTCAGTATAAGATTATTATGATTTCTTGTTGTGATGGCTGAGAGCGGATGTACGATCGAAACGGTAAAAAGGCTTTGGTGATTAACGATCTCCGCGAACACGCGCCTTATCTTATACATATGGTCCTGGTATAGCGGATTAGTTTCCTCCAGAAGTAAGTGTTCAATAACTACTACTGTAACAGTCGCAAAACTTTAAACACGTTTTTCTAAATATCATATTTCTGAAAATTGTGTACACGATACAGAACGATCTATTGGACCAATTGAGTTCCTAAGGCGATTTTTCGTTAGGCAATAATAAAATGTCGTCGATGAACTAAAAAAATTCCTAAATAGTTGCATTTTTTCCTTTCAATTTACATTATAAAGTCGAAATTTTTAGCGAAAAATCGTAACTTTTTCAATAAAGCTCAAAATTTTTGCATTCTTGTTGGAATTTTTTTAGTTCACCGACGAGATAATTTTATAAGGATTAAAAAAAACTTTTGTTTTCCTGTTTCAGATGAAAATTAAAGGCTCTAGGATGTACACAAGCTAACGATCAGCGTGGCGCGGAGCTGTGAAGATTTATAAATATTGCGAAAAAAAATACATTAATCGTTAAAATAAAAAAATGTTTGTATTGTTTAAATATAGAACATAATATTATGAAAGTTTGAGAATGATTCGCTTTGTAGTTATTGAGAAAAAAATTCCTAAACATCACTATTTTTAGGAGCTCTAAAGTGTATTCCTACCTTAAAGTTTCAAAAGTTCTAATGTTCTAAATGTTCAAAGGTGCGTACACCTTCAAAGTTCAAAGAGTTCTGAGTTACATACATGTACAAGATTGTAAAAATTCTCAGATATGTACAAGTTCAAAATTAACCCTGTGCACTCAGCTATCCCCTCTCATGGCACATTAAAATTGATTAGTGATTACGGGGAATTAAGTTATTTCAGCGTAACTTTTTGAGACGTGCATGTTTCTCTGAAGTTTTCCCTTCAAATGACACAAGAAATCAAAATATAGTAAAATTATTAAGCTATATAAAAAAGTATCAGCGGATTTTGTGACAGAAGAGAACGTGAGAAGCGTGCTCACGACGGTCCGAACACTTCTCGGCGCCACTTGAAAAGAGCGATAAGGAGAGTTTGTAAAAGAAAGGTCGGTATGCGAGCATACCTCGCACTGTATGGTGAGATTTATAAATATAAATAAATGACTCTAAAAGTGAAGGAAAAGATTTTCAAAGCTGAGCTCAGTCTGGTTTGATGCTTCGAGCGATATAGATAGATCTAACGAATGAGAATATCGGAAAATTAATTCTTCTCTTGGTAAATAAGTTCTTTTGGTAAATATCATTTTGTGAGTTAGTAATAACAATTAGAAATTTTCAATTTTTAACCCAATTAGAAATTTTTAAGGCACTCATTGACCAGTTGAGAGGTGATTTTCGTAAATCGAGAACGTGTCCATCTACATCTTCTGCGGACAGTAGATTAGATAATAAACTACATATTCCCGATGTGGGGCAAAGAAAATGGGATTGCATTGTTTGTTCTGACAGGAAAATACCTGGTGGCAGGCGTCAAACGACTTATTATTTTCAAACGTGCACAAATCAGCCTGCAATGCATATTGGGGGTGTTTTAAGGTTTATCACACTGTACAAAATTATACAAAATAAAATATTGATTGTTTTGCAAATATACATTTTTTTATGTCAACCAATTCATATAAGTCCAATATCATTATAATACGTTACTTGGTTCCAAAACTATACTAAATAATACGAGGCTTTGTAAATGCACGTTTCTGTCACACAGTAGCGCTGAGTAGCTGATAGCCAACGTCCAGAATAGTTCGGAGTGCAAAGGGTTAAGATAGTTCGTAGGTGCACACACGTTCAATATTTTAACAGTTCTGAGATATGTACAAGTTCAAGGTTCTAGCAGTTCTCAGGTGCGTACACGTTCAAGTTTCGGACAGTTTTCACTGATCCCTAGATCCGCCAAATTCACCTGGGTGTGTCACTACCAAAGTTCGGAAAATGATTTTTCTTTTGGTAGGGATAAATGGGGGACGAATCACCAGTGTGGGGCGTAATCCTAAAATTATGCGACGCCTACTGACTTCGTGATTTCGTTTTCCCACGAAGCCTCGTAAGGCGCTGCATAAGGATACCTTGTTCAAGGATCTTCCCCAAAAGTGGTGTCACCTTTCCGCTGCAGGTGGGTCTACGATGCGTCGACTGTCGTTGAGAGGAGTATGGCTGGTTTGTTTCCCTTTTAGAGAACTAAATGCTTGACTTCCAGCCGTACCCAAGTCTGTAACTAATTCTTCCGGCTAAGCATGCCCATAAATATCTCAAAATGGCAGTATACCACTTGATCGCAGCACAGATCCAGACAAGATGTCTAGACAATTCTAGACACTAACCATTTCGAATAGTTCATACAGATCCAATTTTAAGGGAAGCGTAAACTATAGCTTTCACACAATGTTACCAATCACAGACGCGAGTAACCCCTTGCCTTACAATTCAATTCTAAGGTTTCACATTTACATATACCAGGTCTGCAAATATGAAACTGGAATTCGACCATACGTAGCGCTAGCAGTAAATGTAGTTACCGTCAAGCCGTGTCATTAACACCATTTTCTTGTTTTGACATCGGTTGTACAATATACGTGACACAGATTTAATGCTTGGTTGGTTTAGTGCTAAAAACGCTACTCGCGTCTTAACAGGAAAATTACTGTAGCCATCCTAACAGTTGTTTGCAAGTATCTAAACATCGAACACTTAATCCAGACAACGAACAACGTATTTCAAGGTCATTGAAATCGGAGAGCTTACCCCTAATCACGTTTCTAAAAAAATGTTGTAACAGAGAAGCAAGAATCGCTGCTCACGGTACAGAGATAGTAATGGTTGGAGTAATAATTTGAAATTATAGTTGGCTACAAATCCAAGTTCGAACGAGCTCGACAAAAGTATTACGAGATCGTACCCGATGCTCCAGTCGATCTTGTCGGAACATATTCTTTCCGTTTCATTTTATTAATGAAATATATTAAAATATCCCGCGCTTATTCCTTTGAAATTTTAATGTAGATTTACACTCCGCCGAACAGAAACAAAGAACCGTCGCGTCGTTTGCTCTGATCTCCTATCATCTCGATAATTAACGTTAGTTCTCATTAACTGACATCGAATTCCATTTCTCCGGTTCCCCATGGTTCCAGCGATGACGTTAAAGCGACGGTATGCTAATTCATATTTCCAGGTTTGTGACGATGACGGAACCTCCCGATGGACTAGCAATTGGATACACAAAGATGGACATTTGTACAGAGCTATGAGGTCGATTTCTTGGGTTTGTATTCTCAAGAATTCAATTGGTTTATGTATAATCGGGAAATACAGCTTCCAAGGTTGTGGAAGTTCTCACGGATCTACGTTTTTATACAATGAGGTGGCCACCTACTTAACACTTAGGCAACCGCATGCGCCACAGCAAAGTATACGTTTTCCACCGTGCTTGGAAATAAAGTGGAGAGATCTCCCCGACCGGCCATGCGGCTGCTTATGTTGAAATGGAGAGATCTTCTCATTCGGTTGGATAAGCGTTAAGTTCACCCTTTAGAAACGAATAACTTTTTTAAAATTAGGGCAATGACTTAACCCTTTGCACTCCATGCAATTGTGATTCCTAACTCGAAACATTTTTCTGTTCTAGAATAATTCTATTGCACGTGGTTAGTTTCCTTTCGTGTATATCAAACTTGTTACTGTTAATCGTACGGTAACACTTCAATTTTTATTAACTTTTTCATTACAAACATTTGGAATGTACACATTGTTTTGAATAATAGTCTGACAATTTTCAGTGTAGCCTCAGAGGAGCCATTGGAGTGCTAAGGGTTAACCCTCTATGGGGCTGTGTAACTTTCAAGTCACATATTAATATATCGACATTTTATTAAATGATTTTAGTTTTGTATAAGATAATTTTTATCGATCTTCAATGATTTTGATTTCTTAAAATTCTATTTTATGTTTGGACGTCTAAGAAACGGTTTGAGAATGTGGGCATAGGACGTCTTTAGAGTGTCCCACTTACCGAGTATACACTTCTTAGGATATTTATACGACGTAACGAGAACGCATAGGGAACGTCACAATAGGGTAGATGCACCCGAAAAGAAGGACCCTGCTCTCCTGTGACTCATTTTCAAAAACTGTTTGACAATGAAATTATGACTGATACAGTTAACTATAACAATACATATGCACTGCAGTGTGATCCAACAAAGCGGTTCATCTATTAGGTCAATCGGAAAGTTTTGTCCATCTAGCGTCGAGTAGCCGTAGCTCGAACTGTGGGTAACTATAACCTCTAAAGTAAGGCTAACTTTTTAGTTTGAACATCTGTTAATAAAACTCAGTACACAACAATTTACGCTTGCATCAATAACTTCGTTTTTTTCTACATTGAAGATGTCGGAATTTGAGCCGAATAAGCGTCATTTGCGCGAAGTGTTAGTCTTTTGTTTCAATTGGAAGAAAACGGCAGCTGAAGCTCATCGAATGATTGTAGACGTTTATGGCGATAATGCTGTTTCCGACAAAACATGTAGAGAGTGGTTTCGACGTTTTAAAAATGGTGATTTTTCTTTGGAGGACAAAGAGCGTTCTGGACGGCCACGAGTATTCGAAGACGAAGAATTGCAAACGTTGGTGGATGAAGATCCATGTCAAACGCAAAAACAAATTGCAGAAGCGTTAAATTGTGCTCAATCTGTCATTTCCGACCGTTTAAAAGCCTTAGGGAAGATTACAAGGAAGGAAAGTGGATCCCATATGAACTCAAGCCAAGAGACATTGAAAGGCGGAAAACCGTCTGCGAAATTTTGCTTGCTAGGCAACAAAGAAAGGGGTTTCTCCATCGTCTCATCACTGGGGATGAAAAATGGATTTATTTTGACAATCCTAAACGTCGAAAAACCATTTGTGATCCTGGCCAACCCTCAACATCGACGCCAAAGCGGAATATCCACGGAAAAAAGGCTTTACTCTGCATTTGGTGGGATCAGGAAGGTGTGGTATACTATGAACTGCTAAAAACTGGTCAAACAGTCACAGGAGATCTCTACCGACAACAAATTATCCGTTTGAGTCGAGCATTGCACGAAAAACGACCACAATATGAAACGAGACAGCGTAAGGTGATTTTGCTGCATGACAATGCTCGGCCTCACGTCTCAAAAATTGTCAAGGAAACGATAGAAGCACTTCGCTGGGAAGTGCTACCACATGCGGCTTATTCACCAGACTGTGCCCCATCTGACTACCACTTGTTTCGGTCGATGGCACACGCACTTGCTGAAGAACGATTTAATTCGTACGAAGATCTCGAAAAATGGATCTCCGCCTGGATAACCTCCAAAGATGAATCATTCTTTCGACGTGGAATTCGCTTGCTGCCCGAAAGATGGGAAAAAGTCATCGCTAACGATGGACAATATTTTGATTAACGTACTTTTTCATTTTCTTTCATGAATAAAGCTATACTTTTTGTAAAAAAACGGACGGAACTTTCCGATTTACCTAATATGTTTAACGTCAAGTGCAAACTGTTTTATGGAATTTCACGCTTCAGCTTTTATGCACAGAAGTGCAAACATCGTAAGCCGTTGTCACTGCAAAGTTACAAAGCCACGAATTATAATAAAATTGTTTAACATTTTAACTGCCCAACTAACAACTTCAAAAATTCTACAAAATCAAAGTAATTTATACAGGATGAGTGCACCAACGTTTGCACATCAAATATCTTTGTTGTTTCTAAAGATACGTAAAATATGGTAAGGACAAAGTTTAATGGTACAATGGGGCTGACACGATGCTATAAAGAAATTTTGTTTTTATGTCATTTTTTAGAGATATCAGGGTCACCTTGATTTTTTTAAATGGAACCACCCTTTTTTAAACACCTACAATGATTGTCCCTTTCATTAGGAATTCAGTGACTATATTATTCCAAGGTCATTCAAGGTCAAGGACAGAAAAAACATATAAAAGTGAAATATGCAAGTAGAATACCTGTATTTTACAAATGTTCGAAATGATGGCCGTCTACGTCGATACATTGATGTAAACGAGCTCTGAAGGAACCTTGAACTCTGATAAGTACATACGAGGTGGCATTTGTTTGTTTGAATGATTTTGAAGCAATCTCCATTGACAAAACTTAATTCTATTTTAAAAATCATTCCCGTGCAATTCTTGATGGAGCAATATGTGGAACGAATGAAATTTATGTCGGGCCAGAATTCGTATTACGCTACTTTGACTTATGCCTGCTTCCCTGGAAATTTTTCTCGTACTCACGTGAGGATTGACAGTTATAGCTGCTAAAATATTAATTTCATTGTCTTCATTGGTCGTGGGATTCTTCCGTTTGTACTGTCTTGTATGTACACTTCCAGTACTTCGAAACAACCTGTGCGTATTAATTAAAGTCTGTCTAGAAGGAGTGTTTCGCTCGGGGTACCTTTCGTCATAAAATAATGGAGCCTGCAGTGCATTTTGTCTACATTCACAGTAAATCGTGATGATATCACACTTTTCAGTCATTGAATGAGACAGCGGAATCGCATTTGGAAACATACCGATAGTAAATAGGAATGCTGAATGACAGTAACATTGAAGGACCTTCGTATGTTTACTTTAACTACGACCATAGTATGTTTACTATTTACTACAAGTCTCAACCATGATAAACGTATTCTGCTTTCATATTTTAAATCTTATACGTTTTTTCTGTCCTTCACCTTGAATGACCTTGGAATAATATAGTCACTGAATTCCTAATGAAAGGGACTATCATTGTAGGTGTTTAAAAAAGGATGGTTTCATTTAAAAAAGTTAAGGTGACCTTGATATCTCTAAAAAATGACAAAAACAAAATTTTTTTATAGCATCATGTCAGCTCCATTGTACCATTCAACTTTGTCCTTACCATATTTTACGTATCTTTAGAAGCAACAAAGATATTTGAGTTGCAAACGTTTGGTGACTCACCCTGTACAGTGAAGCAACGATTGAAAATTTCAAACGTATGACACATAGTTATCCTTCAACCTTTTTTTGTTCTCCAGATATCAACTAAATTGAGTGCAACGAATATATTGACGTATAAATTTATTTTTAAACATGGACAAACAATTCTGTCGCCCATACATGGGTGACGTGGCTGTCAGAGTGTTAAACTGGTAAATTTTGTTTAATCTGCATATATAGGTTCGTAATTGTTGTAATATAACATAAATTTTGTTATTTTCGTTTTTTTGTGAAGTTTCGGATTAGTTTATTAGGTAATGCGTACAGAAATATTATTTTAAGTCACTACTAGTCGGAGTCGAGAAGAAAAAGGTTTTTTAACATTTTTTTGTCTGTGCTTATAACGAAAATTTAAAACATGCCATACCTGAAATTTCAACGCAATCGATCAAGGATACTACAAACTATAAATAGCTAAAATTTTAAGAAAGTGCAATCTATGTCCGATATTTAAAGATTTTTACATTTTTCATTGCCACTGCCCTTCTATGCTTCATTTGATTTCGATGAAACTTTTTACACGTATATAGATCACTTAGATCTACAAAAAGTTCGTTTATTTATTTACTCAATTTCTAACGTTTTAAACCAGCTAGTTTATTTGTCAAATGCGGGTTGTTTCTATAAAAATGTTCAGTATTACTTATCATTAGTTTCTATATTCTTACATAATATTGTTTAAACTAAAAACTTGTCTTAAATTTTCGTAATAGGCAAAAATAAAAGAATGAAAAATCATGATTTTCACTTTTTCCTTCGCTTCTTCGATTAATAAAAACTAAAAAACAATGTTTTACGCTTTATCTGGTACACATTATCTATCGAACATCGCCAAAAAGCTCGAATCATTTAGACTAATCTTAAAACTTTAAAATCCTAAATTTTAAACAACATCCTGTTGTTAATGTGAGGAGATCGTAGATGTTGTTTCGCGATATCGTCTGATGCATAACTTAGAAGCAGTAAATGTTAAATTCCAATGTTTTCATTTAATCGTGTAGAATCTGTGGTGAACTAAAAAGAACCTGATTACGTCAGGAAACTTTTCTCCAGCACTTAGGAAATCTGGTTTGTAAGAAAGAAAGTAAGGATAGGTATGGAGAGGCTAATTCAAAAGTCGGTGTACAACCGTAAGCTGCAATCAATCTAAAGTTAGCTACGAGCCGGTCTCGAGGCTCGGGACTAAAAGAGCGGAACAAGGCAATCGGTTTCCTGGGACAGGTGCGGCCACTTGGTTTTCTGAAACGTAAAACCAGCGTTCCGTCGATCCATTTAGACCGAATTTCAATCAAGTCCCGCATCTAATCGTTCCTGGCCCAAATGAACATAGGGTGGAGAGCATAGGAAAAAGAGGGAGAAAGTAAGAAGGAGACAGAGAGGGAGAGAGAGAGAGAGAGAGAGAGTGAGAGAGAGAGAAGGAAAGGGAGGGTAATAGGGAGCAGTCGGCAGGGTCTTTCCGACGACCAGCGGCCAGGGGAAAAAAAACCGCGAAAGTCGACATTAATCTTCGCCCTCCGACGAGATCATAGAAGAGGGAAATTGATGGTCGACCTGGGATACCCTAGCATGACCACGTTCCGTCGAATGAAGTGCCGTTTCATTATAAAAATTGACAAGGGACAGGCTCCCTTGGAGTCCACGCTCGTGTCATCGCGTGGGAAATCGATGACGAGCCGCGGTGATTGAACCAGTTCCGCAACTTTCGACACGTTTGGGGCGTGACGATTCTAGCCACTAACTAGGCCATCCGCTGAATTTTAATGCGCACCGTGGTCCCCGTTTAATGGACCTATTCTTCCCTAACTCGCTTGGCCAAAATAACAAACCGCGAGTCGGATTCGCAAGTATCCGCGCCTTGATTCGAATCAGGCTCAGCTGTTCATTTCGAATGTAATTAGTCCCGTAAATATTGCGTTTGTATACATTAACCTTCCGAGTACTGTGCCGGGGAGACATTTTTGAGTCGTAAGCTTTGGGCCACGCACCCAGCAACATAGGCACCCCACCTCTGCCTTTGCAGTGATTGTAACCAATCATTACAAAATCATATTATTGTGTGTAATACAAGCAATAGAAATATTGAACAAATATTATTCGTTCGTAAATCATGCTGTTGGTGATATATATACTATATTTCTGTATATCTTTGGCGGTTTACATTGGGGTATTTGGCTGGAAAAGTCGGAAAAAACTATTGTAGCGTGATTTATAGACTCAAGATCATAATATAGTAGGTCGTTGAATTTGGTTTAACGTCAGCTATAAGATTGTAGAACCAAAAATATATTTTATCATGTAAGAAATCAGAAATAACTTGATTTTTTATGGAAAAAATATTCTTTTCGAAATTGTATATATTAAAGATTGAAGATGACTGAATATTGTTTAATCTTATTTGGAACCTTCTTTTCTTTAGATTATCGGAAATGCTTGGAAAGTTATGGCGATTGTGGAGTACGTCTACCGAAAAGCTGGAAAAAGTATTTTTATACATACTGTTGTATGCGAAGGTGTCACGTCGATGATACCTTCTTCTCAGTGTACTGTATTGTCACTGAGCACCTTGATTCGCGTAATAATTACACGATTGTATTGGTTGCGGATTTTCTTTATTTTCACCTTGTACAACGTCGCGATTTCTATGTTCGATTTCTGTTCTGTTCGTGATGTCTGTATTCGTCTGCTTGCGATTTCTTGTTCGTGTTGTCTCTGAGATCTAGTTCGCGTTTTCTGAGTTCTCTATGTGATCTCTCTGTGTTATCTCTCGATTCTTGTCGCGTTCTGTCCGTCGTTACCTCGGTTTTGTCGTCATTGGTTGAGGGTAGTTTTTGGTAGAGGAATTTAGCGTTTTTTAATTGGTTGTGGGAATGATGGAAGGAGCGTGCTTGTGGGGGTATATCTGAAGGAGTGGGAAATTGTCGATGCTTGACGGAGTGTATCGAAGGACTAGGCAATGGTGTCAATAAGGGATTAACGTGATTTAATGCAGGGTTTGTCTGCTGGTCTTCACGTGCGTTGCACGTGGGTCTGTTCACGTGCGTCGCACGTGGGGTCCGTTTGTCGGAGTCAAAATTGTCCATGTTCGGCGCGGTCGTAAGTCGCGCCTTCTACCTCCCTTTTGTTATATATCTTTACAAATTTCTGAATGCACGGACAACATTCGGTGTTGCCGTCGCAACACATACAATATGTGAAAATGATGTAAATTATTATTTTAATTTAAAATATGTAGATCACAAACTATTTTAATAAGAAAATATATATTTTTAATCACTTTCAAATAATTAATACTAGTTTTCATGAGAAAATACTAAAGCAACCATTTAATACTAAATTATTTATAAAACTTCAATGCGGACGAATCTGGAACTCATTCTTCTTGCACTGTAATCGGAAGCCTTTACCGAATATAATGAAACCAGAAAGAGCATCGGAACTCGCTTGGAAGTATAACCAAATTGTTAATGAAGCATAACCCTCTGTGGGGCCGTGTAACTTTCAAGTCACAAGTTAATATATCGACATTTTACTAAACGATTTTAGTTTTTTATTAGATAACGTATATGTCTAAAGTATATAATGTCTTTGAGATAACAAATAACAATATTGATAACGGTTGGCTACACCGTCAACCTGAAATGTCAAAGTAAATGCCTTGTAAGTTGTCTGCAGATAGAAACCAACCGAATCATCTTGTGCAACTTACATTATTTATGCTTCTATCTGTTCTATTATATTCTATCTATTAAACAAAACAAAGCGTACATAATAGCTTTGGATTTGCATATCAATAACAACTTATTTGTTTGCAATTTCGAAAATCATTTTATAACTATTTGTATATGAGACAATTTTGTGACTTTCAGGTTACAGTAGGCTATTATGATAGATTTTGGTATATTCAGGATAATGCTTGTGCTTTCTTCTATTTTCAGATTTGTATATCATATGTATACCTAAAATGTGCATATATAATCACGTAAAAGATCTTCAAGGTCTGAAGACCTTGAAGGTCTCTACTCTTCTGTGACCCATTTTCGAAAACTATTTGACAATGAAATCATAAGTGATATAGTTGACTATACTAATACATATGCACTGCAGTGTGATCCAACAGAGGGGTTCCACAAAAAAAATGTTCCAAATGCAACGTATACCTATGTTTAACGCACAGAAGTGAAAACATCGTAAGCCGTTGTTACTGCAAAGTTACAAAGTTACAAAGTTACAAATTACAACAAAAATTGTATAAACTGGTAAATTATTTTTAATCTGCATATTTGGGTTTGTAATCGTTGATTTTCTGTTGCATACATTTTTTATATTTAAGAAAAAATTTCGGCCCATAGAGAGTGTTAACCCCTAACAGTTTGCGATATTTAGGATAGAGAAGCCAATTAACTATGACTTTAGTTTATTTATAGGTATAGCCATCTGTACATTTGTCGAATAGAATATATCTTTGTCTTTCTTATCTTTGTCTAATCTAATATGTCTTTTTAATTACCGCTAGGTTTACTTAAAGCATTATAACTACTTGTTCCAGTAAAGGGTGTTCGAAAATTGATGCAAGAAGTAATTTTTTATAGGAAGCACAGGTTTTTAACGCTAGAACTACCAAACCAGTCATTTTGACTGGTCTCTAGTTTTTTCTTTCGCAATGATTGAAATTATAAAAATGTTTTCATCAGAAATTTTTGGTTGTACTTCTTCAAGAAGGTACATGTTACAATAAGAATTATATGAAGTTGTAATAGATGCAGTCTCGTTATTATTACAAAGAAATATATATCGTTTTATATATGGGTTTGCATATCAATAATCATATATATTTCTTTGCAATTTCAATAATCATTTTGTAACTATTTATATATGATACAGTTTTGTGACTTTCAAGTTACAGTAGGCTATTACGATAGATTTTGGTATATTTAAGATAATGTTTGAGGTTTGTTCTACTTTCAGAGTTATATATCATATACCCAAAATATGGATACATAATTACATAAAAGTAATAGAGGAATTAGAATTAGACGCATTAATGATAGATCCGAAGATCCTTTATTAGATTTTGAGTGCGATGAAGGTTATCCAATAGGATTTATCGGAAGACGCATAAATATTGTTGACAGTGACGATGAATTTAGTACCGAATCATCACCGGATAAGGAAAATTCAGGACCACAGAAAATTGTTTAGCAATCAATATCCCAGACGAATAATAGTTGTCATCGCCCTTGGAAGGGAGATTGTCCTGAAGACCCCGAAGAACCCTACTCTTCTGTGACCCACTTGCAAAAACTATTTGACAGTGAAATTATAAGTGATATAGTTGACTATAACAATATATATGGACTGCAATGTGATCCAACAAAGGGGTTCCAAAAATAAAATGTTCACCAAATGCAACGTACATCTATGTTTAACGTCAAGTGCAAACTGTTTTATGGATTTTCACGCTTCAGCTTTTATGTACAGAAGTGCAAACATCGTAGGCCATTGTTACTGCAAAGTTACAAAGTTACGAATTATAATAAAATTGTTTAACATTTTAATTACCCAACTAACTACTTCAAAAATTCTACAAAATCAAAGTAGTTTATATAAAGAAGCAACGATAGAAAATTTCAAACATGTGACACAGTTATCCTTCAACCTTTTTGTATTCTCCAGATATCAACTAAATTGAATGCAACGAAGTCATTAACGTAAAAATTTATTTTTAAACATGGATAAACAATTCTGTCACCCATATATAGGTGACGTGGCAGTCTGAGTGTTAAACGGTTAACTTTTTTTTAATCTGCATATATAGGTTTGTAATTGTTGATTTTCCGTTGCATACATTCTTTATATTTACGAAAACAATTCAGCCCATAAAGAGTTAAACCACCGCCCTGTTTTCTAGAGAATAGAAACGTCTTGTCGCTAATTTCGTTGACTTTTTGGGATTGTCCAATATGATAGCCAACGGCTAGAAATATTTTTAGCACCGAAATCTGTTATGCACGTGAAAGTTGTAAAAAACAAAATCATCTTACCGGACTTGCAAACACGAGAAAAGGTTTTCCGACTTGATCCCTGACTTCTGCAAATGGACTGTTTTAATTATGGTCGCCGACCAGGTGCCACTACATCTACAACGAAACCGCACACGCTGCACTATGCATATACATATAGTGATGAACGTTCAAACCTCAGCGTATTAGCGTAATGTTTGAGAAGTCTTCAAGTCTCAAGCAATCATCATTGTGTTCGTATATACAGTGACGAACGAATTTATGCGGACGGTATTTAAATCTAAATAACTGTTTTAAGATTGGACCAAATACATTGACGTTTCTTGAGCAATTAGATATACTAAATGATGAAAAAGTTGCAATTGCTATCAATTAGATGACAAACGAAGGAAGGACTTTTTAAATATTTTTTATATGAGCCACGTACTAATATCTTTAAAAACGCACCTTGTGGACCTATGATAATTATACACACGCAGAAATATTCATTGAAATCGATCGACGTACACATGAGCTACATGTCATCGCAAATAGTAAAAATCGCAATTTTCCATGACAAAAAATAAATAATTCATAAATTCTTACATATTTCTACACGTGTCATTTATTTTCCCCTTTCGCAAATTTTCTCTTTTCTCTAAGACGCGGATGAACCAACGAATATCTATGCTCAATAAAACGGGCCCTACGATTCGCTGGAAGGTTGTACGAGCCATGACGATCGGAGACAGATAGTGGAAATGCTTGCGACATTTTCGGGGATAGCCACGATTGCTAACTCAGAAAATGCACCCACATCTGTTTGTAATTTTACCGTAAGTATGGTAAAATCGAAACGCCTCGAAATGTGAAGTCCAAAACACCACACTTCGACTTCGACGTTTTATTGCCTATGGGATGCCTCGAGTCGCAGAAATTGCAGTCCCATTACCCTGGGTCAGCCGCCAATGGTTGCCAGATGTGGCCGTGACAGGCCTACATCGTAGCCTAAAAGTAGAAAAACTGAGGCTCAGGGTAACAATAGCGGAACCGTGCCATAAAACATCGCCCAGCGCTGGCCGCTACTAAATGTTACACTCGTACCCGAAACTATTCAAATTTACTCTTTATTTTCATACCAGTTGTGTTTCTGTAAACTCATTTGCACCACCCCTACATATAGAGTTAACCCACTGTCGGCGGAAAGGGTATTAATACCTTTTTTATAGACTGGCGCCGATCGGCGGGTCGGGTATTAATACCTTTTATGCAGAACGTATGCTAAATGTTAGAAAACTACTTACTACTTGTTTTTTTTCATTTAATGAATATTTGGTTTTGCACAACTCTTTGTAAGCAACCTTCAGGTTGTTTTGGCAAGAAAAGTTTGACTTCTTATATGTGTAAGTTTTGTCAGATTCCCCTTCATAGAGGTGAGTGCTTTAAAAAATACCATACATCAAAAAAATATTAAAGTAAATAAAATTACTATATGAGTCGTTTATTTTGAAAGTGGCGTAAGTCCATTTAAAAAAAATCGAGTCAGCTACCGTAATAGTTACATTCTTACAAGATCTTTTCATTCTGTGGCAACTTGTTACTAATATATTTAAAATCGTTAAGATTTTGTAATACGAAAATTTGCTGGTTGATGAAGCGATGAAAAAGTTTATTTTGAAAGTGGCGTAAGTCCCACTGTGAGAGTTTCAAATCGATATGGAAAATAATTATGCAATGAAATTTTATGAGATCCCAGCTTTACGTTTAATTATCAAAGTAACAGTTGAATTATCAATGTGAAATGGCTTTGTTTTAAACAATGGAACAGTGCCTGTTCACAGAGAATGCGATTTTTAAAAGGCTAAAAAATACTGACGGTGAAAGAGTAAATTGGTTTAAAGTATGTTGGATGAGATTTTTGAGAAGCGATTCATACAAGTTATTCTATAAAACGACAATGAACGAGGATGCACCATTGAAAACATTGGATTTACTACCGTAACGGGGAAGACCGAAAAACTTTAATAATATCCAATTGGCATCACTATACAAAAAACCGGGACCACTCACAAACCTAAAATATAAGGACTAATGGATTTATTACATTATATACCACCTGCACACCACAGTTATTTTAAATCCTTCCCGCGTACACAAACTGGAGAAGACTGAATAATAATTAATAAAACTATATTAATTTTAATATAAAAATTATTTAACAAAGAATGAAAGTTGAATATTTTTTTTATTTTATAACATAA
>CM052099.1:2973203-3031513 GCA_028453745.1 Agapostemon virescens
ACCTGCACTCCACAGTTATTTTAAATCCTTCCCGCGTACACAAACTGGAGAAGACTGAATAATAATTAATAAAACTATATTAATTTTAATATAAAAATTATTTAACAAAGAATGAAAGTTGAATATTTTTTTTATTTTATAACATAAAAGTGTATACATTTATTTTAATTTCAAGGAAAATTTACTTTTCCTATGGACTTGTGCTTTCTTAAGAATTGAAAACGTCGTTTCATTGATTTTGAAAATGGCGTAAGTTCATTCATAGCCATCAAAAACATATTATTTCTTCAATAATGTTAATTATGCTAATTGGGATAATAAATTTGACACCTTTAGGAACCCAAAAACATTATTCTATTATGTTATCTGTTAACATTATTTTTAAATTTAATCCAACGCAAACCCTCCAATATCTCGATTCGAGCATAAATGAAATTAAGCCACTTTCAAAATAAACGGCTCGTATAAGAAACTGAATAATAAAATATTCTTAAACATTATTACGCTTTTCTCTTACTAGATGAACTCTTAAAACTTTCAAAAATTAACAATTATTGTTTGGTCCATGTTATACATTAAATGAAGTAATAGAAAACTGAATTAAAAATTTAATTATCTTTAAAATTTCATTTATATCTTTGAAATACTATGTGATACCTATTTTCCACATTTCATTGAAATCCTACTATTAGTTATGAAGATATTACATGTTTTTTAAAAAAGGCATATTTTTCATACTTCACTAATTTTCGCCCGCTAGACGTGTGAGTCAAGCTCACGGCGTTACCCGCCGATAGTGTGTTAAGAACAAAGACGCTATTTGCGGGCGCTGAAAAATTGTTTTCCGAGATTGGGAAATTCCAATCTGTGTATGACAATCTTGGTGTATGACATTTTGAAATTAGCCGAAAAAGCCACAACACGTGGCGTAGGCCATCCCGGGCATCTGCACGTTCAGTATTGACCGTTCGACAGACCCAAACTGTACATCCGTGAAGGTGTCATAAACCGTACCTGAGCTCGACAAAACAAGTTGACATATACTTCTATCCTGTTTTTTAAATATGCAGTTTGCGTTATTTTGGTTTAGGAACCAAGGGGTCCTAGTTCCAATGACCTTGACGTTGTCACACATTTAAAGTTATCAGTCCGAAAAACTTTTCCCTGTACAAGTACTCATGTCTGGCCTTAAATTCCGAATCGTTCGCAAAAGATTTTAGTTATCCCTTTGCAGTCCAAGTAATTTAAATTCCAAAATCGAGACACTATTTGATACAGAATAGTTCTCTCGTATATGATTAATTTTCTTCCATGCGTATAATGTTTATTACTATTACTCGTACGTGCAACACTTAAATTTCGAACGATTTCTTAAATGCATACATAGCGATGTAAAGTTATCTTAAATAACAGTATGGCAATATTTAATGTCGCCTCAGAGGCGTCATTGGAGCGCTAAGGATTAAACTTAGTCTACAAGTACACTTTATTTTGGGACAAGCTGCGCCGAACGATAATCAAAACAGAGGATCGGATGTAGCACGTCAAAGAGAAGGTATACATGAAGTTGGTTGGTATTAGTGCAGCAAGAGTATAGAGACCACGTTCACAATGTTTTGCACTTAGCTTGGACTTTTGTATGTATGATCGGGCCGGTCCCGACACTCCTCGAAAACACTCGCCGCCCCCTCGCGGACCTAACCCCAACCGATTCCAAATCAATAAAATCGTAGCTTTCGACAAGTTCATCATAAATTACGTAGGATCTGTTTTACTCTGTGGAACGACGAG
Source organism: Agapostemon virescens (assembly GCA_028453745.1). Classification (NCBI taxonomy): domain Eukaryota; kingdom Metazoa; phylum Arthropoda; class Insecta; order Hymenoptera; family Halictidae; genus Agapostemon; species Agapostemon virescens. The sequence continues at coordinate 2,974,995 of CM052099.1, forward strand.
TATAGCGTCCATGCGTAAAGCTTCACTCCAAAAACGCCTGATTGGCTTTAACCCCTTGGCCTGCGATTTATTTTCTGATAACAGTGACTAGATTTCCTTTATCCTCCGAGAAACGACAAAAAGAAAAGTGAAATTTGTAGTTATCGCATGCGTAGTTATTCTCCACCGATTGTATACGAGCAGAGATTAAATAGAATGTTATTTCGGTTAAAAGAGAATTAAGGAAACTCATGTTTAAAAGATTCTGTTCGAAATCTTGATCGCGAGTCTGCCTCGTTGTAAGGCAAGGGGTTAATTTAAAAGTGGCATTAGCCAATTAGAACGTGTGTCGTTACAATGTCTGAGAACCAAGCCGTTATTACAATTTAACAGAAACGCAAAATAGAAACGAAATAATTCAAGCTTTCGGATTCAATTCAAGTGACGGACGTACAAACCTGCACTATCACGGGGCCGGCGCTCAATTTGTTAAGAGATAAGAAGCAAGTGTTCGTAAACCGCAGGAAATTGAAATCCCAAAGATAACTATAATACGTAAGAAATAGACGTTCTTGAAACATCCTATTAAGTCCTAAGAAACTCTATAAGAAATTTTAACCTACTGATGTTCGGATGTAAACTGAGCACGAAACAGATGTTCTACGGACGCACGGTTCTAAATATCTGGGTATGCATACAACCAATATAAACTTTCTTCCCCTTCTAAAAAATGCTAAACACCACAGAGAAGCTATAATCGCTGCAAACGTAAAATAAATCGTATTGCAAGAGGTTAATAAGAAAACCAACAAAGAATCGATGTTAATAGGAAAAGCAAGTTCAAACGTGTGTCAAAAGGTGGTAGATGCTAAAGGATTTAACATATTCCGTGCCACGTGAGGTATATGACGTATATGACCCATGCTGCACTTTCCGTTCAGGCCGCTTGCAATTCTAATTGAAAAGCGAAGAATATTTCCAAATTTTATCATACAGTCAACTACAGGCATATTAACACATTGATGACCGGTGGCGAATTAATTCGTCTTTTCATGTCCAAACGTTGTTGACTGATGACGAGTTAACTCGTCATTGCTCATGCACTATCTATTTCAATTTATGAAACCCTGGGCGAAACAGAATATTGCAAAAGCTTTGCGCATCGTGTTTAGTCGTGTCCGCTTTATAATAAAGAAAATATTTTTCTTGAAATGAAATTTATTGGAGTTTATTTATTGGGTTGTTCGGAAAGTAATTTCGTTTTTTTTTTTGCGAAAATGAAAGACAATTTTCGTATAATGAACAAATATTGCATTAAATTATATATTGGCCATTCTGGTCCAATACCTTTTGCCATCTTTCTGGTAGTAGCATGATTCCACGCTATTAAAATTTTTGGTCTTTGCTGGCAAAAAACTGATCGAAGTGGTTTTTGACCTCCTCATTTGAAGTGAAGGTTTTACCGTCTAAAAAATTTTGCAGCGACCGGAACAAATAATAATCCGAAGATGCCAGATCTGGAGAAAATCGTGGGTGTGGCATTGTATCCCATTCAAGCTGTAAAAGGTTTTGGCGAGTGACCAAACTTGTATGAGGTCTCGCATTATCTTGGTGGAACACTACACCTTTTCTGTTGATTAATTCTGGCCTTTTCTGTTGAAGTGCATCATTCAGTTTGTCCAGCTGATGACAGTAGACTTCCGAATTAATTGTTGTGTTATCCGGTAAAAGCTCAAAAAAAACTATTTCTTTAAAATCCCACCAAACAGACAGCATCACCTTTTTTGCTGAATATTGGCTTTGGAAATGCTTTGAGCCGGTTCATTATTTTTTTGCTCCATGCTTTCTTGCGTTTGACATTGTTATGTACAACCCATTTTTCGTCCCGAGTAATGATGCGCTTCAAAAATGGATAATTTTCGTGACGTTTGAGAAGCGAATCACAGACGTCAACGCGACGACACAAATTTTTCTCCGTGAGAACATGTGGAACCCATAGTTGAATTTGATAAATTTTACCTCTCACTGATCTCACGTGTTGTTATTCGCCGGTTTGCATCAACTAATGCCTTTATCGTGTCTTTATCAGCTTCAACCGGCCTTCCAAAACGTGGTGCATCTTCGACAACAAAATTGCCGGATCGAAATTTTGCAAACCAGTTCTGACACTGGCGTACTGTCAACATATCTTCTCCATACACATCGGTTAATTTCTTTCTGGCTTGAACAACATTTTTATCTTTTCTATAGTAAAAAAGTAAAATATGACGAAAATGCTGCTTATTGCTCTCCATATTTAAAAGGGCACCAACCAAAAACTACTGCGTAGAATCAATTGGACTTTTTCACACACAAGCCTTGCTATATCAGCTCTCAAAATATATAATGATTATGCCGCGTAAGTGTGAAGTTGGCTGCAAAAATATACAATTAAATCCTCTGTCGGGAAGAAACGAAATTACTTTCCGAAGAACCCAATAGAATGTTTTAATTTACTTCCATATTCAATTACAAAATAATAGCTGGTGACATGGCGTAGTTTCTGTGTAAAATTGCCGGTTAGCAAAGTGTTAAAATTCGATAATGTTAATATTCATTTTCATCTATATGTATTCATACTTTCACGTTCCTCTGTTTGCCGTTTGTCGTGTTAATTTGAAATTTGTGGCAAATCAAAGATTTAATGATCACTATCCTGAATTATGTGGGAAGGTCGGGACGTTAAAAATTAAACTGTTGTCAGGTTAATAGAACAAGAGAAAACGTATATTATATAGTCGGAAAAGTATTGAGAGATTTTTGTCACTAGATGTTGTTTGATGTCATATATCGAGCAACACTAATCAGATTGAGTCATCCTAACACGCATTTGAGAGGTGACATTTCAGTGTGGAATTTTCATGTCGACAGTTTTGTATTTCGTGAATCGTGCCAAAAATAATATTAATGTGAAAATAACAAAAACACTGCACAAGCCCGGGAAAAACTTTGTGGTGTTTATGGTCAAGATGCTTTATCAAATGCAACAGCAAGTAGACGGTTTGCTCGCTTCCGTTCTGGAAATTTCAATATTAAAGATGCACCTCGTTCTGATTGATCAATCACTGAAAAAGTCGATGAAATAATGCAAATGGTTGAGCCAGATCGATATATAAGCAGTCATGAGATTGCTAGGGAACTAAACATTCACCATGCAATCGTTTTGAATCTTTTACAGAAGGCTGGACACAAAAAGAAGCTTAATAATTGGGTGCCTCATGATTTAACAGAAAAAAATTTGATGAACCGAGTTTTCATTTGCAAATCATTACTCGAACGTAATGAAATTAAACAATTTTTGAGCTTAGCTGGGAAGTTTTGATGCGTGTACCGTATAGCCCAGACCTTGCACCATCAGATTATCGTTTGCTTCGATCTCTGCAAAACTACTTTGATGGTAAAAAGTTGGATTAAAAAAAGTACTGTGAGAATCACTTAGCCAAGTTTTTAGCCGATAAACCACTGAAGTTTTATTCCGATGGGATTATGGGTCTACCCCAAAAATAGCAAAAGATCATAGATAATAATGGCCAATATATACTTGAATAAAAGAAACATTTAATAAAAAAATGACGAAAATTTCTTAATACTTTACCTATTGTCCAATATATTAGGTGTGGTTACAGATTCAGGTGAGACCTGTTTGGTACGCTGGGACTTGACTTGTAATGGGGTTCTTCGTAAACATTATAACGACATCAGATCACACTGTTAACTTTTAGACTCTTCACATTAACACTCTCCACGGACACGTCTTATAGGTATTCTTCAGTGGGCGTTTTCTCACATCACCCAATGGCTAGATTTTCGAAAAAATACCCGCCTTATGTAGTCAACGAAATAAGGGAAGGTCAAGACCGAGGGGATGCATCGTCTGGGGTACACGAGTTTCATGGTACAACCATTATCGAGAAATTCGAAGGACTCTTGACCAAATTAGAAACTCGTCGCTGTTTCTTTAAGCCCCCAATTGACTAAGTGTCATGTCTGCATCATAAACTCGTCCCTTTCGCTCAGACCGTTCACCGCTACTACGGTCTTTCTACCTGAACAATGCCTACAATTACAAGGTTTTCGCTTAATTTTTAATCGAAAGTCAAGACTCAATTTTACATTGAATTACTTAAGAATACGTGGGATATAACTGTGTTAGTTTATTCCCAAATCTCTACAACGGACAAAATATGTTCAATAAAAAATTGATTTTAGATCATTTTTAATCGCAATTCATTTAAAAAATTTTCGCGAGTACTTCGGAACGGCAAATTTTCCGTCCACGTGCGTGAAAGAGGATTTTTCTGCATTCCTATCTATCACATAAATAATTGGTAGCGAGAAAAGGGATTCAGACTCAAGACGAGAAGGCAGCCTTATTGCGAGACGGAAAAAAGAACCATTTAAGTACTCACTTACCAGGTTTGTAAATATGAAACCGGAATTTCCCATACGTGGCGCTAACTATCAATAAAGTAACCATCAAATCGCATCACTGACGCCATTTTCTTGTTTTGGCATCTGATAAAGATTTTCCACTCACAACCATACAAGTTTCATAGAACAGCATGGTTTTTAATCCTTAGAACTCCAATGGCGCCTCTGAGGCGACACTAATAATTGTCATAATATTATTTAAAACCACTTTCACATCGCATGCATATTTAAGAAATTAGTAAAAGTTAAAATGTTACGTGTACGAGTAATACTAATAAATTTTATATGCCCGCAGGGAAATGAATCACGTACGAGCAAACTACACAGGCTCGAAAAGGTACCTCGATTTTAGAATTAGAATTGTTTGGAGCGCAAAGGGTTAATAGCGTTGAATATGTCAAATTTTCTACCTGGAAATAATGTTTTGTGGACAGCTGTAGAATATACAAAACTGCTATAGAATCGCATCGAATGCTTCTCGAAGCTTGCGATGAGCATGCTCTTGGTAAATCACAGTGCTTGGAGCAGTTTAAAAAATTCAAAAGTGGCGATGTGGACGAAATAAACGAAAAACGTGGAAGACCACTGAAAAGCTTTGAAAGCAGCGAATTGCAAGCATTGTTGGATGAGGATGACGCTTATACGCAACAACAACTCGTGGATCAATTAAATGCGACACGAGAAGTCGGCTCTATACGTTTAAAAGCTGTGGGAAATATCCAGAAGGTAGGAAAATGTTTTGAAAAGATGCTTCGTGAACAAAGAGAAAGATTTGCTTCATGATAATGCACCATCGCACACAGCAAAACCGATCAGGGAAATAATTCAGGCGTTTAGTTGAAACATACTTTCGCAGACTTGGTTCCATCCGATTATTACTTATTTGCATCGATGGGACACACACTTATTGAGCAGCATTTCGCATCCTACGAAAATGTACGAAAATGGCTCATTGAGTGGTTTTGCGGCTGCTGGAAATGGAGTGGAAAGAAAGAAAAGGAGAGGGGGAGAGCATTTCGTCTTGAGACCACTAGCGGACTTGTCAGTAAGGATAATTAGCATACCCTGCTTTAGACGCTGGGATATTGGAAGATGTTTAACCAGTTAACTGTGGCGATCTCATTTCAAAGCGCGCATCTATCCGTGTCGCGAAAATCGAGAGTTTTAGCCAGAGCGTACAGAGATGCATGAATCTATGTAAAAGTTTTATAATTTTCATTTGTCTGTTTCATTTCGTCTTGACCTCTAAACATTTTAAACATATTAAAATTTACGAATATAATTTAGTTTTCGCCAGAATTACAATTTAAATATCAAATTGTAACAAAATTTTACGCATGACGGATATAATCGTCATGACACAAAATTCTGCCACATCTCCATGACGGATATAGTCGTCAAACACACTTAACTGGTTAAGGATGGTATAAGTATGAAACGGAGGCGAATCCGGTACTAGCGAGAAAGTCGTTCTATCGTCCCTCTGTTGGTGAGCATAGGTGGTAGAGCGGCTACAGTAATTAAAGTTATTATAACATCTTGTCTTCTATACTGCTACATTTACTTCGATGCTTAAATGTCGATTACAAATAAACAACATTTGAGTTCGTCCAAAAAAAAAAGATATAATATTTATGTTTGTTGGACTTTGTTTAAAATCTTTGACACCAGCCTGACACGTCATAATATTGAGGGATTAGAACCCCCCAGACTAAAAAAGACGTTGGGAAATTGGGAAAGAGCAAGTAGGAGGGCTCCGTGGGTCAGTGCGGTATAGTCTGTCGGCTACGAGCAGGAAGATCCCAGATTCGATTCCCGGTTGGGTGGCCTTGTTTTTTCCTACGATACTACAATATGGCAAGGGGTTCACTAGAAAACCAAATCCCTTCTTCTGACCTAGGATATTTTCATTCTACGTGAATTATTCCACCTTACGTACATAGATTTTTTTACTGTTACATATTCTTACATACATTACATTTTTAACAATTTAAAAAACTAAAGGTAGGTAGCTAGATGTTAAAAGTGTTTTAAATAATAGTGTGGCAATTTTTCGTGGGACCTCAGAGTCGTCACTGGAGAATTAACCTTTTGCACTCAAAGCTGTTTTAACTCCAACTCCAAGGCATTTTTTCTGACCTAGAATATTTTTATTCTACACGATATATTTCATCTTCTGCATACGAAATTTGTTTACTATTACTCGTCCTTGCAACGATTAAATATTTACGAATTTCTTTGACACAAGCATAGCGATATAAAGATTATCTTAAACAGTGCTGCAGCTATTTTTAGTGGTGCCTGAGAGCCACCGTTCGAGTGCAAAGGGTTAAGGGTTAACTTTCCGACATTTGCTCAGCGCGCCCGCGCGAATAGCGTGTTGGTCTTAACTCTATCGAATTAAATTGATTCGTGCGCCTCGGGTGTTAATTTAATAATACTCGTACATTTAGGCGTAGTGGGGTAATGCGTGTTTACAAAAACACACGACTTGTATAAAAATAAAGACCAGATTTCAATTGCCTGGCGGACGAGTTAACACTTAAAATTACAGTTACGAACGAGCAGATGCGTATTGAATGTTGGAAGTTGTTTCAGTGACGGTTGAATTCGGAATCATTACGAGTGCAGAAAATGTGCAGTATTTATACAAAATGTGGTTCAGGATATCGCACCAATCAGCACTGTCGGTGACCTGATCGAGTGGCACGGTCGCAGATAGTTGCTGTGAGTTTTCCTCGCGTATGATTGCAAGATGTTTGATGTGATGAAAGTTTCGGCGGTTTTCTACAGTGGAGATGTACAAATACTTCGGCTCAGGTTATACTTGGTGCCTAAATTAAATTTACGGATAAACGTGTGCATTTGTTTGTGTAATTGTTGTGTAACATTTTAAAAATCAAATAAATTTCAAGTAATGTGATCATAAATTAAATCGTAATTCAAGGGGTCAAAACTGTACAGCATCCGCAAACATGCAATAAATATATATTTTATTCTACTAAGAAATTAATGGCACAATAAAAAAGAATCTACAAATTATAGCCGCGAAGGAAAGAATAGTGCAAAGGGTTGGGTATCGACTTTCTCTCGAAGGTTGGAAATGCCGTGTTTCAAAAGCCACTGTAATTATTCCTGAATACGAGCGAGCTCTGCCAGAACTGGGAGTAGCAAACGCTCATCGAAACCAGCAGGGAAGCATCGAGCTGGTCAAGATAATTCCGCAATGTTCAACATTGTCGAATGTGCCCGTGAGTCATGTTAATACGCATGTTATTGGATCGGCTCCACGGCGAGTGCAAGGACAACCCGAGGCATCCAATGACGTCAGTCATTTCTGTGTTATGACCGGCAGGAGCATTACGTCGTCGCTGGCCTGTCCACGCGTTTCTATGGACCCGGCAGCGAAGGTGGATTGAAGTAGGCGGTCTGAGAGAGAATCATCGATATTCGACGCGTGACGGTATTTTTAATTATCTAAGGAACGCTATTCATCATCGCTTGCTTCACCCTGAGGATCCGAATTACGCGGGGACGTCCTTCACTAATTAATTTCGATGGGAAGCAAGATGGCAGATAATTTCGTTTCGTACTTGACAGGAATCGATTAATGAGAACACCGTTCACGACTAGGTAGTCAAGTGTTGCACCAGTTTGCACACTGTTCCGGATCGAGAAATTTAAAAAAAGAAACGAATACACTAGCTGTCGTGGCATCACCAACGTCGTGAAAATTTTTGTATTCACGACGTGACTCGTGATCGCACGATAAATTATTAGCGAGTGAACTAGTTTCCGGAATCGTGATAATTTATTGCAGCAATAATTTTTACACCGACTTATAAGAATATGTATGTATGTATTTATTTAAAAGTATAGTTACATGTAGAGTAACAGTTTGAGATTAATTGATGGAAAATGTTAGAATTATCGTGGACACCATTGAATAATGATATATTTTTTACACTTATTAGAACACTACATTTTATTCTATAATTGAATTTAATATAATAGAGAACATAAAACTATTTTGGCTGTAGTTATCAAATTTCTACTGTCTATTTTTTTCCACTGGAAGCTGTTGTAACTAGAAAACCAAAGCATGTCTACCGACGTAGAATAGTTGCATTCTACAAGAACTATTATGTTAAAATTGTTTTAAATAACAGTATGGCAATTTTTCGTGCTGTCTCACAGTCGCCACTCGAGTGCTAAGGGTTATTCTGCCTCGCTCCTGTTTTACATATAACAGTGCCGTATGTATAATTATAATTAGTGGAGACATTCGATCCTTCAAAATAAAACGACAAAATCGAGAAAGGAAGAAAACTAGAAATCCCTCTCTAAGTAAAATCGGAACTTGGTGGGGTATTGGCCTTGATCAAGTACGTACAGTGAGTAACGAAAGTATTCGAACGGAAAGGATTCGGACGGATGAAAAGTTTGACGTTGAAAAAACATAAGTCATATTACGAATTACAAAATACTTTTATTTCTGTAATAACACATAAGTATCATGATTATACATGTTAAATTTGAAGTGTCTCTGATAACGTAAACAATACTTATAAAATGTTTCTTGGTAACGGCATCTAAATGAACGCCACAAAAGTATTCGAACGACTAAATTAATAGTACATATTTTAAACAACTATAGTGTTTTAATATTTTGTCGGACCACCGTGAGCACTTATTATAGCTTGCAACCGTCGTTGCATGCTATCAACCAAATTTTCAGTAATATCTTTTTTTATATTGTTCCAGACGTACAAAATTCTGGTCTTTAATGCTTCCTTGGAATTAATACTATGTTTACTAAGTTGTTTGCCAATTTCTGCCCATAAGTGTTCTATGGGGTTAATGTCCGGACTTTGTGGGGGTGTTTCTAAAACGTGGGGTACGTTGTATATGATCCATTCTTTAACAATACGTGCGGTATGTTTTAGATCATTGTCCTGCTGAAAATGAAAATTGTCTACTACCCCTAATTTTTCCACAGTTTGCATCAAATTGTCTTTCAATATTTGCATATATTTATATTTATCTAATATTCCGTCGATAATGACGAGGTTTCCAACACCACTGGCCCCCATACATCCCCATACCATTATCGACCCACCCCCATGTTTCACGGTTGGTCGTAGATTTTTAAGATCCATCTCTCTATTTGCTTTTCTTCAAATTTTATGACATCCATCTGAGCCAAATATGTTAAATTTGCTCTCGTCCGAAAAATTACGTGTTTCCAAAAGTCCTTATCCTTGTTGACATAATTTTTAGCGAAACTTAATCTCTTCTGTTTATTGCATTTGCTAATAAATGGTTTCTTTCTAGGAATACGACCATGAAAATCATTTTTACGGAGAATTCTTCGACAAAGTTCAGGATGAACTTGTTTTCTGAAGCTATTAGCAATTTGTATAGCAAGTTTTGGTGCAGAAATTGTTGGGTCCTTTTTTATTTCACGCACAATTATATTCTCTTCCCTCTTTGTTAATTTCCTAGGCCGGCCAGAACGGACTTCATCCTGAAGGATTCCAGTGGTTTTTAACTTTTTTACTATGTAATAAATGGTAGATTTACTTTTCCCTAACAATTGTGCTATTTCGCCATAGTTCTTGCCTTCATTATGCCACTTAATTATCAATTTTCTATCAGTGATGCTTGTCTCCGATTTTTTTCGGTACATTATTAATATGAATTTTACAATCCTATTAACACTTGCAGCACTGAACAAGGGAAGTGTGTAACACCAATTGAGAAAGCCAATCTTTACTGTTTGTCAAATTCAAGGATTGTTTTGTACTACAAGTTTCGTCGTTCGAATACTTTCGTGACATCTGTTTACTCGACGTTACCAAGAAATCTTTCATAAGTAATGTTTACGTTGTCGGACACACTTCAAATTTAACATGTATAGTTATGACACTTATATATTACTGTAGGAACAAGAGTATTTTGTAATTCGCAATATCACTTACATTTTTTAAGCGTCAAACTTTTCATTTTAGAGCGTTCGAATACTTTCGTGATTTACTGTATATCTAGAGTGCTGTTGGGAGTTATGTAACACCCACAGTCTGGTGTGTTGATTTTGGGGTAAATCCGTTAAAAATGTACGCAGAAAATATCACGCAGTTGCTTACATTCTAGAAATTGACCTATAAATCATGGGCAATGGGACAGGTTACAGATAATCGAAATAATATTCAGACACTCTTAAATTGAAGAAGAGAGGCCTTCAGATTATTACTTATTATCTAACACGATATTGGAAATATAATACAAGATGTAACGAGTCAGTCGTGATTAACAAAACGTGGAGAATCAATGAAGAACAAGCGCGTACAAGAAATAAAAGATATTGGGCAAGGCCTTTCTGATGCCACTCCCATTGTATGAAATTCGTTCTTCTCAACATAAATAAACGATAACATTAACTTGGGTGATAGAATTGTTTGTCTACGTTCAAAAATAAATTTGTACGTTAATATATTTGTTGCACTCAATTTACTTGATATCTGGAGAATACAAAAAGGTTGAAGGATAACTATGTGTCATACGTTTGAAATTTTCAATCGTTGCTTCATTTTCCTTAATCAGTGATGATTCGGTACTAAATTCATTGTCAAATTCATTGTCATTGTCAACATTGTCAAATTGTTGTCGGGTAAATACTACTGGAAGATCTTCATCGGACTCAGAATATAATAAAGAATTTTCGGATCTATTATCGCTAATGTATCTAATTCTAATTCCACTATTACTTTTGTGTGATTATATATCAATATTTTGGGTATATGATATACAGGGTGAGTCGTCAAATGCTTTCACCTCAAATATCTTTGTTGTTTCTAAAGATACGTAAAATATTGTAAGGACAAAGTTGAATGGTACAATAGAGCTGACACGACGCTATAAAAAAATTTTGTTTTTATGTCTTTTTTTTTTAGAAATTTCAAGGTCACCTTGACTCTTTTAAATGAAACCATCCTTTTTTAAACACCTACAATGATAGTCCCTTTCATTAGGAATTCAGTGACTATATTATTCCAAGGTGACTCAAGGTGAAGGACAGAAAAAACGTATAAGATTTAGAATATGAAAACAGAATACGTTTATCATGGTTGAGACTTGTAGTACATAGTAAACATACTATGGTCGTAGTTAAAGTAAACATACTAAGGTCCTTCAATGTTACTGTTATTCAGCATTCTTATTTACTGTCAGTATGTTTCCAAACGCGATTCTGCTATGTCTTATTCAATGACTGAAAAGTGTGATATGATCACGATTTACTGTGAATGTAGACGCAATGCAGTGCAGGCCCGATTACTTTATAAAGTAAGGTACCCCGAGCGAAACACTCCTTCTAGACAGACTTTCATTAATATGTACAGGTTTTTCGAAGTATTGGAGGTGTACATGCAAGACAGTACAAACGGAAGAATCCCAAATTAATATTTTAGCAGCAATAGCTGTCAATCCTCACGTGAGTACGAGAAAAATTTCGCGGGAAGCAGGCATAAGTCAAAGTAGCATAATACGAATTCTGGCCCGACGTAAGTTTCATCCGTTCCACATATTGCTCCATCAAGAATTGCACGGGAATGATTTTCAAAATAGAATTAACTTTTGTCAATGGGCATTGTTTCAAAATCATTCAAACAAATAAATAGCACCCCGGATGTACTTATCAGAGTTCAAGGTTCCTTCAGAGCTCGTTTACATCACTGTATCGACGTAGACGGCCATCATTTCGAACATTTGTAAAATACAGGTATTCTGCTTTTATATTTTAGTTTTATACGTTTTTTCTGTCCTTGACCTTGAATGACCTTGGAATAATATAGTCACTGAATTCCTAATGAAAGGGACTATCATTGTAAGTGTTTAAAAAATGCTGGTTCTATTTACAAAACTTAAGGTGACCTTGATATCTCTAAAAAATGACATAAAAACAAAATTTTTTTATAGCATCATGTCAGCCCCATTGTACCATTCAACTTTATCCTTACCATATTTTACGTATCTTTAGAAACAACAAAGATATTTGAGGTGAAAACGTTTGGTGACTCAACCTGTATAACGCTTTGACCTTTTGGTGACAAAAGTGCAACCACAGAAAGGACATTGCTGCAGGTTAGCGCTATTGTTTATGAACTCTGTTGTCGGTCGACCCAGGTTTTGATGAATTCTTGTTAGTCAAAGCAGTGAAACACAGTGACGATTGCAATGGAATTGCACTACGACATCAATTCGAAAGAAAATAATAGCGGTGGTATGATTTATTATGGGTCGTTTAATAAACATCCATTGCTTCCATTAATCGGTCTCATGTGCACTAACAACTCTAAATCACCTTATCCGTTCTTTTATTGATAACAGTAACTGTTCCCTTTTCCAGATTTGCAGTCGTTTCGATATAGTTGTTTCAAAACAGTTCCCAGATATCGGTTGACGATAATCGATAGTCAGATTCACAGCCAGTTGCACATAGTTTATGTAGCTGTCTGCTCATCGAAACAACGCAATGTCGCATACACCCGATTCAAATCTAGATTCCGGATTTTATGGACTGTACACAGCATATTTCCTCTGACTGAAGGACTTAAATATCTCATATGGCATCATTTTATTTGAGTCTCGAATGAAGGGGGAGAAATTTCAAAGTCAAACTAATTTTTTAGAATGAAACCATATATACAGGGTGTCCGAGGGTTTATGGATCACACTTTATCACTACATTCTATGGCACTGAATAAGAAAAAAATATTACGCAAACATAGGCCACATAATGCTTTATTAAAAAGTTATAACAAACCCTGAAACACGTGTATATATATATATATATATATATATTAGGTTTACCGGAAAGTTCTGTCCGTTTTTGGAATAAAACAAATACATAAAATTGTAATAATAAATAATAAATACACAATAATTGCCATTATTACTACAGATTTCTTGCCAGCTTGAGGGCAATTTGTATATCCCATTTGCGGAAAAAGTTTCATGTTTTGATGTGAAAAATTGAACCTGTGCTTCTTTGATATCTTCTTCATTTTTTAATTTTTTGCCCCACAAAAAATTTTGTAAGGACAAAAACAAATGATAATCGGGGGGTGCTAAGTCTGGAGAATATGGTGAATGCGACAGAATTTCCCAGCCTAGTTCTGCAATTTTTTGACGAGTCCCCAAAGTAGCATGTGGCTTGGCATTATCATGATGCAGTATGATGTTCTTTGTTTTTATTTTAGTTAATTTATTCAAATTAATTAATTAATTAATTAAACTTTATTTTAGTTAATTTTCTACGTCAGTATATATACATTAAGTGATAAAAATAGAGAGGTACACATGTGCCAAATAAATATGTGCTTACATGTCGAGACTTGTTGTGATAGAAACGGACAGGACTTTCCGGTAGACCTTATATTTATATATATATAAATATTATAAATACAAATATAAATTTTGTCGTAACACAATAGCGTTTTCCGAAACGAATGAAACGACATATTGCGTTAGGTCGTATTGCGACGTATTGCGATTGTTTGCAATCGACTCAAATAAAAATAAATAAATTAAAAATAAAATAAAATTAAAAATAATAAATCATTACGCCTTTACTTCGACGACTCTTGTCTTTTGTTACGAGCCAGTGCCGCGAGCAGTGAGAGAGGTCGGTGGAAGGGTTATTATCCTAGTAATACAGTTTCAATTTGTTAGTTACATGCTAGAAAAAACCCAATACTGTACTAGGGAGCCTCTAGGATCATAGGCGTCGAGGACGAGCCTGTGACGACTGTACCTTCTGCGCTTACCGACAAAAAATTATTTTACAGACTCAGCAATAGTTCCCCTCCACGGAAATCTTTAGTAAAAGGCAAACCATTTATGCGTGTATTGAAGGGAAACCAGAGTAGGACGAGACTTCCCGCTAGTGCCTGATCCGCCTTCAATTCATATACAGTGGTTCACGAAAGTATTCGGACACTCTTCAAACCTAAATAACTTTTTTAAGATTGGACCAAACGTCTTGACTTTTCTTGAGCAATTAGTTGCATTGATTTAATAAATGATATGCAAAATGAATTTTGTAAATATTGGAATTGGTAAGAATTACATGACTAATAAAAAAGGAACTTTTTAAATATTTTTTATTTGAGCCACGTACAAAAAATGTTTAAAACGCATCTGATAGATCTGTGATAGTTATACACATGCAGACAAATTCATTGAAATGGATCGACGTACACACGAGCTACGTGCCATGGAAAATGGTGAGAATCGCAATTTTTTACGATTCCTGGTCAGTTTCTGCTTAAACTCCACAAATTCTTACATCTTTCTACTCATGTCATTTTTTCCGGCGTCAATCGATTTCGGTGAAATTTTCACCGTGTGTATAACTAAAACAGTTCTGAAAAACGCATGTTTTAAATTTCCATTATGAATTGAAATAAAAATGTTTTAAAAAATATCTTTTCTACTTTCCCACGTAATTTCTACCAATTAGAATTATTTCAAAATTATTTTTGCATATCATTTAGTAAATTAATGTTTCTATAATGGTTGTTCCAGAAAAGTCAAGTCGTTTGATTCAATTTTGAAAAAGCTATTTAGATTTAAAGAGTGTCTGAATACTTTCTTGAACCGCTGTATATACTGTCTTTAAGCGCCTTCCGATATCCCAGCGTCTAAAGCAAGGTCAGCTAGATAGCCTTAACGATGAGTTCTTTAGCGGACCCAGGACGAAACACTCCCTCTTCATTTTCTCCTTTCCTTTCTCTCTCCACTACATTCACAGCTGCCAAAAACCCAATTCAAAATTGGGGAGCTGCAGGAGGTTGAAACTTTGCGGACGAACCCAATGCAAAACTGGGTATGGAGCCGCTGAGAGGTTGGATAACTTAGAATCTGATGCGAAATCAGGGAGTTGTAGGATACGGACGAACTCAGTGCGAAACTGGAGAGCCGCTGGATGGTATAATTTGCGTGGACGAACTCAATGCGAAACTGAAGAGCTACTATATGGGATAAATACCTACAGTCAGTACCTAGGGTCACATTTCACATTTTCTGTAACTATCAATGAAATCCAAAGATACAGTCCGGTCCTTTGTAAAAAAAGTTACGCAGGGGTTATCTAGGGCGTCTTCTGCTAGGAGCAAACTCGAAATTATTCCCGAGAGAAAGTATAATGAGGAAAATATTCTTTATATTATACATAACGCTTCATTCAAGTATAATTAACCCTCAGCACTCCGAACTATTCTGCACGTTGGCTACCAGCTACTCGGCGCTACTTTGTGGCAGAAACGTGCATTTACAGAGCCTCGTATTATTTAGTATAGTTTTGGAACCAAGTAACGTATTATAATGATATTGGACTTATATGAATTGATTGACATCGAGAAATGTATATTTGCAAAAAAATCAATATTTTATTTTTTTTAATTTTGTATAGTGTGATAAACCTTAAAACACTCCCCAATATGCATTGCAGGCTGATTTGTGCACGCTTGACAATAATAAGTCGTTTGACGCCTGCCACCAGGTGTTTTCCTGTCAGAACAAACAGTGCAATCCCGTTTTCTCGTCCCACATCGAGAATATGTAGTTTATTATCTAATCTATTTTCTGCAGAAGATGTGGATGGACGCGTTCTCGATTCACGAAAATCACCTCTCAACTGGTCAATGAGTGGCTTAAAATTTTCCAATTGGGTTGAAAATTGAACATTTCTAATTGTTATTACTAACTCACAAAATGATATTTATCAAAAGAACTTATTTACCAAGAGAAGAATCACATTTCCGATTTTCTCACTCGTTAAATCTATTTATACTGCTCGAAGCTTCAAATCAGACTGAGCTCAGCTTTGAATATCTTTTCCTTCAGTTTTAGACTTGTTTATTTATAATTATAAATCTCACTATACAGTGCGAGGTATGCTCGCATACCGACCTTTCTTCTACAAACTTTCCTTATCGCTCTTTTCAAATGGCGCCGAGAAGTGCTCGGACCGTCGTGAGCACACTTTTCACGTTCTCTTCTGACACAAAACCCGCTGTCATTTTTTTACATATCTTAGTAATCTTACTATATTTTGATTTGATTTCTTGTGCCATTTCAGGAGAAAACTTTAGGGAAACATGCAGGTCTCAAAAAGTTGCGCTGAAATAACTTAATTCCCCGTAATCACTAATAAACTTTAATGTCCCATGAGAGGGGATATCCGAGTGATATGCTAGAATTACGATGTCCCATGAGAGGGGACAGTGGAGTGCAAAGGGTTAATGTATTGGTGACAAATCGATATTATGTCACATTTTAAATTTTAATCAGAAAAGAAACGATTGGTCATGGGCTCAGCGCAAGCGGTGAATAGAGTTTTCGATTACAAGCTGCGTTTCTAATTATTAATAGCCAAGGCATTACGGATACCTTCGTCGATAGTATCGCAGTGGAAGTTCGCAGAATTTAGTTGTACTCGTTATTCTGTCGGAGCGGATTTGCATAACAGAAGGATCCACGCAGAATTTAATGCGAGGTGCACCGGGCAGTATCCGCGGGAAACGCATGCAGAAAGTGCCAGGCAAATTTGCATACGACCAGAAGGAGCTCTCGATCCTGAAACGTCAACTAGCGCTTTTACGGACGGTACAAAATTCCTTCGTAAATAAATCGCTACGTCGCAGAGCGGAGAACGTGGACGAATCGACGAGCGTCGCCGCAGAACGAGTTTTACGCTTCCTCCAATATTTGCGCATCGATAGTTTATGAGGGGGATAACACTTCGGAGTGCTTATCCGGTTCCTTTTGTTTGACTTGTATCCGTACACCTACCGTGGCTTGAATTCGAACCGACTCAAAGAATCAGCTGCCACCCTCGCAGATCAGTGTAGAGCTTTAAGTAATTTCCTTAATGTTCCACTTGAACTGCGATCGCGAGCGATTTTAGTACGGCGCTGTGATTTTCCTGCTTGACTCGAAACCTCCGTGATCGAGCTGAAAATGGGATGCTCAAACAACCCTTAATCTACTCCTTCCGACTTGTCTGAATCTCCCCAGATAACCCTGCGAGATGTGAAACCATCGCGTTCGAAAAGCGCGGCCAATCAGGGTAGTTTATCTTCAAATATGAGGGTGAAACATTTCTAAAACCAAATGCGAAATCGATGATCGATTGTCAAGTTTGTGAAACGTTCTTTCGAGGAGACGGAATCGATGTGACCTTCACTAGATATAAATTTTACGAAGCACATATACAGGGTGTCCTAGGGTTTAGTCGTCTGCGCTCGAAGTAACTTTAACACTAGAACTACTGAGTAATAATCGGACTACAGTGGCTCGCAAAAGTATTGGGACACTCTTTAAACCTAAATAACTTTTTTAAGATTGGACCAAACGTCTCGACTTTTCTTGAACAATTAGTTACATTGATTTAATAAATGATGTGCGAAAATGATTTTGAAAAAGTTGTAATTGGTACGAATTACCTGAGAAATGAAAAAGACATTTTTCAAAACATTTTTATTTGAGCCCATAATGAAAATGTAAAATATCCATTTTGCAGACCTATGTTAACCCTTAGCACTCCAATTTTAATTCTTTTGTAATCAATGTTTAACTAGTTAACTGTGGAAACCTTTTTTCAAAGCGCGCACCTATGTGTGTCGCGAAAATCAAGAGTTCCAGCCAGAGCATACGGAAATGCATGAATCTATCTGAAATTATTTATACTTTTTATTTATACGTTTTATTTTGTCTTCACTTGCACATATTCTAGACATATTGAAATTTACGATTACATTTTAGTTTTCGCTAAAATTACAATTTAAATAGCTAATAGTAAATAAATTTTACGCATGACGAGTATACTTGTTGTGACACAAAATACTGTCGATTCTCCATAATGAGTATACTCGTCAAACACAGCTAACTGGTTAAGCATCGAAGAAACGTAACAGCATATAAGATATAAATAGTCAGTTATCTTCTGTAATATTTTTAGCGATGAAGACGTTATAATAACTTTAGTTACAAAGAACATGGTACGGCAAAGGATTAATCTTTCTTGTAAAGAAGTAGACTGTAGTCGAGATTAAGAATTTAGATATTCATTAAATGAAATTCTAAACGGATCTGGCTTTTTTCAGAAATTACAGAAAACTAGGAATGTGAGCTTATGTGTCGCAAGCAGTTGGGTGGTCCATACAGGCAGCCCTCGCTCCTCTTTCAAGATGTACAGTGGCTCACAAAAATATTCGGACACTCTTCAAACCTAAATAACTTTTTTAAGATTGGACCAAACGTATTGACTTTTCTTGAGCAATTAGTTGCATTGATTTAATAAATTATATGCAAAATGAATTTTGTAAATATTGAAATTGGTATGAATTACATGACCAATAAAAACGGAAATTTTTTAATATTTTTTATTTAAGCCGCGTACTAAAAATTTTAAAGACGCATCTGGTAGATCTATGATAGTTATACGAGTGCAGAAAAATTCATTGAAATCGATCGACATACACATGAGCTACATGCCATCGAAAATATTGAAAATCGCAATTTTCCACGATTCTTTGTCAGTTTCTGCTTAAACTCCACAAATTCTTCCATTCTTCTACGCGTGTCATTTTTTCCCGCGTCGATCGATTTCGGTGAAATTTTCAGCATGTGTATAACTAACACAGTTCTGAAAAACGCATACTTTAAATTTTCATTACGACTTGAAGTGAAAATGTTTTAAAAAATATCTTTTCTTCTTTCCCACGTCATTTCTACCAATTAGAATTATTTCAAAATTCATTTTGCATATCATTTATTAAATCAATGCAACTAATTGCTCAAGAAAAGTCAAGACGTTTGGTCCAATCTTAAAAAAGTTATTTAAGTTTGAATAGTGTCCGAATACTTTCTGGAGCCACTGCATATAGTCTGGTAATAATGACAAGACTGCATCTATGCAAACGTTGTCCCATTTTTATTACAATGTTTGTTTCATTGAAGAAATTCATTCGAAGCTTTCCAATGAATCGGAATGTTTCTGGAATTGTGAACGAAAAAATTACGAACCAGTCAGTTTGACTGGTTCGGTAGTTCGTGTTAATTCCAAAATCAACACATTTTCTTTAGCTTTGAACATTTTCGCTGTATGTAAACTTTTTTTCATTCTACAAATGAATTTATTAGAAATTTATAGAATACCGACAAATTCCATTACGTAAAAACGGTTACGAATAATGGTATTGAATTTTTATCAGTGTTTTAAAGTCACCATTCGAATGCAAAGGGTTAGCAGTTCCATCTAGTTAGTATATTCTGTGGAACCCAGTTAGACATTTTTTTTTATATAAACATAAGTCGTCTAAAGCTTTATTTAAAAGTTTCGAGAAAAATAAGAGTTAATCAATTAATTAACATTGAAGTGCTAAGAGCATTACGTTACATATTTTTCTAACATCCAAAAAATATTCAAGATGTCTGATCAAAATTTAAAAAAATTTTTCGTTTCGTACGAACAGTGTACAAGCACTCTAACAAGAAAAATAGTTACAGCATTACCCATGGCGCTAATTAACAATGATAAATTAGGTTGAAACTAGGTGATGCTCTAATTACGTTTACTCTCTCCTATTTCTTCAACATTAAATCTACCACCACCGCTGGTTAAAATAATCGGTTCCAGATTTTTTATTTTTAAATTTTTGAAATTATAAAGGTGCTGCCATAAGGTATTATTGAATTTTTAAAAGACGATTTTTTAAATTTTTAAATTGAAATTTTTAAAAGGTTTTAAGTTATCATAACACAGTGGGAGAGTTTCCTAAAAATGTGAGGCTTCTTATCGCGATTAGAGAATTGTATACGACTCGTTGTGTTAAATTTCTTTATTTTTTTTTATAAATATATTCGGCGAATCTGCTGGCCTGAATAGTTCACTGGAATCTGTTATGCCTTACCGTTGCCATACTGAGGATACCTTTTCCATTGAACCACCTTTTCTACAATAAAAAAACTACCTTTTCCACATAATCTTAGATTCTCATGAATTTCTTAAAAAATGAAAATCATCGTGACCTTTTTCCGTTTAGGAAAAAATTCCTTATATACCTCCTGTGCATCATGAATATTTCAAAACACTGCCACATGAAGAGCATAAATAATTAATAATACCAATATCTTGTGTTAAGTTTAACAATATAAAAATATAATTAACGTTCAAAATAAAAAATACTAAATCTATTTTATTTGTTGTTATTATTTATAAACAAAATTGGATTAATATAGAATACATTTTAAGTGATATTTGTTATTTCAAAGTTGAAATTAAATGGTATTTACAATTGACTAATTATGAAAGTGGTGTAAGTCCATTTGCAGCCTGGAAATATATATTATTTTAGTTAAATTCGCCTAAAAGAAATTTATATAATCAAATTACATATTGATAAATTAGTGCTAACATTTAATTTTCTCGAAACAGAAGAAAATGGATTTGCACCACTTTCAAAATGAACGGTTCATATCTTTAAGAAGAATTATAATTTAATTATCAAAAACTTCATTCCAATATTCTCTGCCGTAGACAGAAACTGCGCCGCACAAAATTCAACCGTGCCTAAGAGGTTAACGTTCGGTAGGTCTAGTGTTCAAATGCGACGTTATAAAAGAAATCTAATTAATCGTTATAATATGTAAACGAAAAAATTAGGTGAGACATTAGGCCTCTAGACTTTTCTATGCAACTGTTTTTCGCGAGCGTGCGAGGGTCGAATCTAGCCTATTAACGACTCCCGAACTATTATCACCGAGATTAACGCTTCAGCGTATCACATGCTCCGGCGAGCCCGTGAGAGGACATTTCACGCTCATCAAACTTTAACCGAGGTTCATTCGACGATATGAAGACACGTCGGGGGTTCGGTCGATGAACTTTTTACGACAATCAAGCCCCACCTGGCCCAACGACCGCGTCATTAACCCGTATCACGGCGTATTAGTGGTTCCCGCTGGTGGGGTCTTTTTGCTCTGATCAACTAGTAATTCTTCACCGACTTGTGGCGGCCACCCCTCGTGTCGAGGCAACCATTTTATTGTTGTCGTCGTTGATTATCGGCCCCGAGAAACGTGCTGCCTCTGAATCACTGGCCGCCATTTCACCCTGATGGTGTACGGACCGCGCGTTTTCGTTCGACAGCATACACGATTACTTCTCCCACCGGTGATGAGAGTGGGTCGGGCTCGTAAACCTGTCGCTCGTAAATGTTCGCGCAATTACATAACAGCCATTATTTTCATACTTTCGCGGGCAAACACAAGCACCCCGATGAAACTATATCTTAGCTCATAACCTGCGTAGTGCGACAGGGCTCGTGAATACCGCGCGGCGTATAGTGTGATGGATCGCTAATCAAGTTGGACAAAATTTGGCATCAAGTATTTTGTCGGAAGTATTAGTTCGTATTGTTACATGGGCGGCCGTGTGCTCACGGCACTATCAAAAGCATTGTTAATAATAAAATAATCTTTATTGTAAGAGGAGGGAATGCGTCACATGTCCAGTCACAACGAAAGTCCATTCTCTAAAAACGTTTAATATTATTATATCTCTATGGAATGGAAAATATGTAGATTCATTTGAGCACGTTCGTTTCGTCCAGCAAAAAACGTCGAAAAATTGATTTTTCTTATTTTTCACTATTGCGCACCGAACTAGAAAGTCTAAAAAAATTCTGGTCTATTTCGATAATACGGTGCTATTATAAAAATTTCGTTGTGCTGCCAAAACTACTTCTGTACAATATCTGCATTTTTGCAGAAATTTAATTTTTTATAACCAGGATTTTCAACTTAAAAATCAATAAATATTTTCTTAATTTTCAATGAAATAGGAGAAACTCTGTCGAAGCCTATTAAATCGAATTTACCCTATAAATTCGGCCTTGATCACGATGAAAGATTAAAATTTTATACGAAACGTAACAACATTTTTTACCATTTGACCCGGCTATATGTATACTTTATAATGGAAGGATCCTGAGGCAATTGTAAGCAACATTTCTCTGTCAGTTCGCGATTTGACGCTTCGTTTTCGAGTTGCTGATGTTGCGTACCGGTTTTCTATTACGAACAATAGTGAAACCTGCACTACGACAATAAAGAGTGGACTGTATTACTATCAAGATTACTAACCGGAAATGGGTGTTACACTAAACTTTATTTTATTTGAGGTAGAAATCCTATCTAAACTATACAACAATGACAACTAATACTAGGAGTCCCGCAGGATCCTTTCCAAAATTTCGTATACGAATCACGAATCACTATACGAATTACTAAGGTCTCCCGTAGGAGCCTCGCTAAAGTTACTTGTAGAATCACTAGGTCTCCCATCTAGCCACTCTAAAGTATCTATGTAGTTTACAAAATATTACAAGATTCGACTGGATGGGGGTAAAATGGAGGGGCTAGAAAACATTGAGCAAGGGTCGTGGAGTGGGAGGAAGGGTGTTTGTCGGAAACGGAAAATTCCGCTTTCCGAGCGCTCGTCCGAGGCGCCTCGTCGAAGGACTCTTGCAGGTAGCGTCGCTAATTAGAATCAGGGCCCGAGACTCGGCGCCTGGTGATCATAAACCGAGCCTTCCGCTGGGACGGCTTGCCGAACATCTGGCTCTTTTTGAGCAATATAACAATAAACTAACTTCACTGCTGGCAACGGTTTTTTCGGGCCTTATTGTGTCGGAAAAGATTTCGCCACGCGACATGCCGCCCTCCTTGAACGGCCACGTTCAGCTAAAACGTCTCGCTACGCGACAGCTGACGAAAAACACGAACCAATCAGAACGCGGCAAAGGAGTTCGCTTATAGTAGCCTGACGCCAAATCTGGGGAAGAATGACGGCTAGTCAGTGAGTGTAGCATCTCGCAACAAATACGCCGTCACACTGTCATGTTACACCAGCCTTCGCCACGCTCTAATTGGACCGAGTTTTTCGTTAAGAACTTAAAAACAGAGCGTCAAATCGGACGGCTGTAAAGGGAAGTAGTGCTTACAATGACTAACGGGATATTGGGTCAAATATATTTGCAAGTATATCTACTGGTACGATTATGTGTGCCTGTAACTAAATTTAACATTAGAACTACCGAATAATAAATCCGACCGATGTATATTGCTTTGTAATAATGACAAAATTGCATCCATTCAGATCTCGTACAACTTTTATCGTAATGTCTACTTCAATGAAGAAATTCATTAAAAACTTTCTGCTGAAAATGTTTTTATAACTTCGGTAATTGTAAACGAAAAAATCAGGAATCAGTAATTTTGACTGGTTCGGTTGTTCTAGAGTTACAGGACTATATTCAGAAGTATAATAATTATATGTATAAAATTAAATTTACAAGTTACTACAACTAACTTTGAACTTAACAGTTTGCCGGTCGCTCATTTATCGCATCGTCGTTACGCTGCCCGCCGGCTAAATTCACGCAGGTTCTACTGCTCGCCAACAGTGATATTTATGCAACCGTTCGTAACGTAAATAGTTGCAATATAATTATTATTAAAAAAACTACGAAAGTCAGGTTCAAAATCAACTTTTGACCAATCATATATCAAAAAACTGTCTTCATCACTTTCGCAACGATACCTCTCCCACTGTCCAAATCACTATCGCTTTCGCTATTATTATAATAGTTATTATAGTAGAACTTTTCATAAATATGCAAAAATGTTGCGTAGAAATCACGTACTTGGGCATTTTTTTAAACTTTGACAGTCATTTAACACTACTTAGAAGCATCAAATATTATAAATATCGATACTGATATGTTCAGGAACCCATCCTCTACCTTTTAAGCCAATATTGACCTATCTGACGTTTTTAGTTTCCGCGTAATGCTTGGTTTTTGCTCCAAATCGCACGTCTTTACAAAACCTCGTGTTTTTCGAATACTGGATGTGACACAGCAATTCGATTTCGGATTCGTGTTTGGGAAGTCACGCTCTACAAGGTTCACCTAGTGGGTATTAAAAGGCAAAAATCGTGTTGAACAGTGTTATCCACGTCTGATAACACATCGGCTTATATTTCTTCATTGGAAAGCATTTTGAAGGGTATTTTATAACTTGTAATAGATCTAAGTTTATATTCAATTACACATAGTGATCCATTTGATTATCTACTTTCCTTTTCCCTCATATAATGTCCACGAGCGAGGGCCGCGAACAACGCGAGAGGCTGATGAAAGAGTTATTATCCTAAGAATACGGTTGCAATTCGTTAGTTACGTGTGAGGACGAGCCTAATGCGAAATTGAGGAGTCTCTAGGATTATAGACGTCGAGGACGTACCCTCTTCCATTATCCAAATCCCTATCTTTTTCGCTATCAGAGCTATTATCCACTGATAATAGTTCTGCTAATACGTCTGATAATGCATCGGGATATATTTCTCCACTGGAGAGCGTTTTGAAGGATATTTTATAACTAAGCTTTCGGTATTTGAAGGCAGCGAAGAAAAACCTGAAACTAACACAACAAGCGTCCGCTTAACACTAGAACTACCGAACCAGCCAAAATGACTGATTCGTAATTTTTTCTTTCACAATTCTAGAAATTATAAAAGTATCTTCGTTGGAAAGCTTCGAATGAATTTCTTCATTCAAGCAGACTGTTGTTTGCGAAGGTGTCACTTCTGTGATACCTTCTTCTCAGCGTACAAGCATTGTTGCTGAGCATCTTGGGTCGCGTAATAATTGCACGGTTATAGTGCTTGAGATTTTCTTTATTTTCACTTCGTAATGTTCGCGATTTCTATGTTTCAAGTTCTGTTCTATTCTACTCTAATAGAGCACGTATTCTTCACATTTTTAACCCTTAGCACTCCAATGGCTCCTCTGAGGCAAAACAAAAAATCGCTATACTATATTTCAAAACAACTGTTATATTGCTATGTTTGCATATAAGAAATCGAGAAAAATTCAAGTATTGTACGTATGAATAATAGTAACCATTTTAGGTAAGAAAAATGTCTTGATTGTTGCAATTAAAATTACTTGGAGTGCAAAGGGTTAATATGAAAAGATTTACAAATACAAAATGATATGGATGCCGGATATATCCGGCGCTCGTACGCACAGGTCGTTCCGCGGATGCCGGATATATCCGGCGCTCGAAGCGAAAAGGTTAGTCCTTTCGCGACGGCGCGACTGACCATACTACGCCACCACTGTATTTATAGCTTCATTTTGAGTTCGCTATTGAAATAAAATAATAATATAATTATGATTTTAATAGTATTTATTCCATTTTATTTTTTAATAATTTTTTATAGTATGAAAAATTTTAAAACAGGGACAAATAACAGCCGCTGCAAACCAATAAATGGCTGCCGTATATACACGGCACCCGTCGCGAAAGGGTTAAATGAAGAAACTTATTTAATGCTCTTCAATGAGAGCATCTTCACAATTTCAACAGTTGTGAAATAAAACATATCAGATCGGTCATTACGGTCAACGCTGGTAGGTCGTGGTGAAGTTAAAGGAATATGTTTTTAATAACGTACACCTTAGCGAACTATATTTGCATCCATGTATGATAACCTATAATGTGTTCAATGTTCGCAATTAGTGTAGCTGTATACCCATAAAATAGACAGTAACGCTTGGACAACTAACAACAAGCTATTCTGTTTAGTTTCTGTCGCGCGGTGCGTTATCGAAAAACGATTCAGACGCATCGTAATCGTATTGAAAACTTGTTTCCCCTTGGGAAAGATCGGCATGTCTCGCTTGTGATCGAAAATCGTATCCAGCGAAACCGCAACGTAATACAGTTATCCAACGGACCGGAGACCGAGCGAACATAATAGATCGTGGAGGAACACATTCGCTGTCACTGTTAACGTGTTTATGGAAGCTTGCGGAAAAAACGAAGCGTCGCGACGCGTCGTGATGCGCGGTCGTCGGCGTGACCGAGACACCACGGTGCCTCGAAGATTGCCAGCTTTAACTGTTGTCCTCCCAGCTATTTATCACTTCCGTTTAGACGTGGATTCGGCCGGTCAGGGCGAGGTCGTATTTCTTGTTCTGCCTTTGCAAATACTACGCCTCTGAATGCCTGTTTGTTTGATCAAATTAACCGGTTGCCTTGGGACGTCGGAGCCGTCTCGTACCGAACACTTCGAATTCAACACAATGGGCATGAGTATTATTTTCTTCCACACGATCCTGAAATATACAGTGGCTGGCGTTAATATTCTGACACCATGATATTTGAGAAGTTCTTGCTGTAGCTAGCTGCCATACCATTTTCTTTGTAACTAAAGTTATTATAACATCTTCATCGCTAGAAATATTGCAGAAGTGAAAAGACAATTAATATCTTTTCTACTGCTACGTCTACTTGAATGCTTAAATATCGACTGGAACAAACAACATTTAGTTTCGTTTAAAACGAGAGATATAATATTTATATTTGATAGACTTTATTTAAAATCTTCAACACGAGTCTGACTCGTTATTCTATGTCAAGAGATTAACAGGCAAAAGCGCAGTGAAATATTTTTAAACAGTGTCGTATGTACAGCGAATCGCTTTAATATTCGGACATTATACGATTTTCACTTTGCCGCATTGTAATTCTGTTCACGATGAAGAAAAAAAAATTAATTCTAAATTACATTACTGTATAGGGTCTAGTTAATAAAAGCATAATTTCTATTTATATAATTACTAACGTTTACTAAATATTCTATTTTAAACGAAACAATGTCTAGTTTTAATGTGACAATAATATTCGGACACCTCGGAATTTAACAATTTACACGAGCTAGTGTGATATTTAATGCGATTGTGAGGTATGTTTACAAACATTACAGTCTGCGTAAACTGTCTCGAACCTCAGAAAATCAGTTGTGTTTAGATATTCACTAAGTTCACTGGTAATAATCGGACGTAAGAGAAACACTTCATACAAAAATAGCCAACTTGTCATTTTTCACAATGCAAAAGGTGAATCGTAAAGGAAAATTGCAGCAATGCTTAAAATTAGTAAAAATACAATGTGAGATATTATTAAAAGATTTAAGTATAAAGACCGAATACCATCTATTCCGCAAAGAGGCCAACCAAAAATTTTAGACACGCGAGATGAAAGAAAAATTATAAGAAAAATAAAGAAATATCCTACATTAAGTGCACCAAAATTAGCTGCCGAATTATTAGAAGAGACTGGAAAGAAAGTGCACTCCCAAACAATACGCAGAGGTTATAATGGACGAGTTACTCGGAAAAGAACCGTATGTGAATGAAACTAATAGAAAAAAAAGATTAAACTTTGTGAGAGAATTTGTTTTAAAAGAAGACGCATGGTGGAATGACGTTACTTTTAATGAATCTAGCAAATTCAACATTTTTGGATCGGATGAGCGAAGAATGGTGTGGCGAAAGAAACACGAAAAATTAAAAATTAAAAATCCGAAGCCGACTATAAAGCACGGAGGTGGAAATGTACTTGTATGGGGATGTATCTCAATATTTGGAACGGGTGAATTAATTTTTATTGATAACATAATGGAGGAAAATGTATACCTGAACATTTAAAAAAATAATTTACGTAAAAGTGCAATAAAAATGGAGATCCAGAATACATTTAAGTATTATCAAGATAATGACCCCAAGCATAAGGCACGTATCGTACAGGAATATTTGCTGTATAATTGTCCAAAATTATTACAACCGCCACCTCAGTCCCCAGATCTGAATCCTATAGTGAATTTATGGGATGAACTAGACCGACGAATTAGAACAACTCCAATAACATCTAAAGAAATGTTAAAAGAACGACTGAAAGAGGAATGAAATAATATTAGTACAGAATATTTGAAAAAAGTAATTTGCAATATGCCTGAACTATTAAAAGAGGTAGTTCTTCAAGAAGAATATCCTACACGATAATAAATTACTTTTCGTTTGTAAAAATTAGTACAAAAACTATGAGTCTTTAAAAGTGTCCGAATATTATTGTAACGTTAAAACCAGACATCGTTTTGTTTAAAATAGAACATTTAGTAAATGCTAGTAATTATATAAATAAAATTTATACTTTTATTAACTGGACATTCTGTAGGAATGTAATTTAGAATTAACATTTTTTCCTTCATCGTGAACAAAATTACAATGTGACAAAGTGAAAATTTTATAGTGCCCGAATATTAAAGTTACTCACTGTATATCTAAAAATGATTTTCTCATGAAAATTAATCGATTAAATTTTTATTTTTATTTGTGTCTTGTAGCAAGTAAATCACTCGAGTTACCTCGTGTCTAAATAAATGAAAACATTGCATAAACATTAACGAATGACAAAACCATGATTTATTGTAAAACATTTGAAGAAGATAAACGGTGAACAAAAAACAAAAAGTAGCAATCGAATATTTGTTAAGAAACGATTTATAGAATGCACTTCAAGAGTGAAATTCCGTATTTAATATTCAGACAACGTGATACTCGAGAAGTGCTTGCTGTATATCTCGACTGTTAATGAACTTAAAGAATTCGTCCTTTTCTAATGATAAAAAACACTGTTTTCAAATGCTAGAAACATACTTTTTATTTATTTAATTTGTACACTTTTCACGTTAATCAATGTTAAACGAAATAATGCTTAATTTTGGACACTTCGCGAATTACAATTTTGTAATTAAAAGTGTAACATATACTTTAACAAACGGATATAACGGATGTAACCGATGTAAAATGTACTTTCTGGGGCTCATCATTTTTCAATTTCACAAAATAAATATAGTCCTAATAAAATACAATGCAATTGGAAATAGTAGTAATGAGAATTGTCTAAGACATTGAAAGCATCGTAGACATTTTTCAGGATTTACAAGAAAGTAACTGTTCTCAATTAAAATCGGTAAATAGATAATTTACAATTGGATTACAGTTACATTTCTCATTTTACTGTTACTCGAAAATCGCTGGACATTCTTTGAGCATTATGTGAAACGAATATAACATTACTAGGGAAACTCGTTCAAATGGCCCGTTAAGCGATATAGCTGTTAGTTACGGGCCATTAAATATGGTTTCGCAAGTACAAGTTTTTACTCTCACGTATTCGTAATTAGTGTCCTCAGATTGCAGTTCAGCTCAGCTTGTCCTTAATAGCTGTACATCCGAACGACCTATTCTCTCGGCATTCTGTTGTGCGCATAAAGACTTTAATGGTAACGGAGAATTTATACAATTTATTTACCACGAAAACATATATGAACCTAGCGAGTGTACGAAGCAATTATTAATGTGCACCAAATGAAAGAAATAAAAGTGGCTATTGTAAATACAATGCGAATACATCTAACGATACCAATTCTAACATATTATACAAGCTATACAGGGTGTTCCAGAAATGTTCGAGTTCCTTGAAAGGCAGGATTCGTAAGGTTATTCTAAGCAACTGTTTCTGTTGCGAAAATGTCATAAGCGAATTTATTTTCGAGTCATCAACGAAAAATACGAACCAATCGGAGCACGGCTACGGCGAACAAATTTCGGCTTAGCGATAAATTTCGCTGAGCATTGCGTTTGATGTCGAAATATGTTCGTTGTTGCCGCACTCTGATTGGTTCGTGTTTTTCAACACGACAATAATTCGCAAATGGAGCATCGAAACGTGAATCAGCAGAGAAAATTTTCTTAGCATAATCCGAGGAATTACCCTTTTTAAGGAACTTCATCGTTTTTGGGCCACCCTGTACACAATGCAATCACGTATTAACACTTTGCACTCCGAGCAATATTATTTCCAAAGTCAAGACACTTCTTTCAAGTAGAATAATTGCATTGTATATGGTTCATTTTCTTTCTTGCATATTAAATTCATTACTGTTATTTGTACGCACGGCGGTTCAATTTTTACCGATTTATTAAATGCAATTATGGTCGTGGAATAGTTGTGTTGAATAATAGCATGGCAATTTTTAGTGTCGCCTCAGAAGAGCCATTGGAGTGTTAGGGGTTAATTAACACTAATAACTTGAGATGTTAATTATAGCTAATTTTTTATATGAAGCATGCTTTATGGTAACGATTGTCTAGCCCTAGACTGCGACCTCCCTGTAACACTACAGTCCGCGAAAATTGAATAGCACACCTTCTAAATTTCGTAGTATTTTAAAAATAGAACAGAAATGAGAGCGTTCAATCCATATTCTTCTTGAGTTACTTCTTATATATCCATCTTAGTGACTTTGACACGTAAACACTGCCCCTAAATTCTTAGAATCGTTGTTTCGGTAGATTTCATGGAAACGTAATCCGACAAAATAATAGCACACATGCTACACTCTCAATTCTCAGTTGAACACGAGCAAAGGAAGGTGGCTAAGTGTTTGATATATAGTGTGGTGAATTATTGCGGGAAACTTCTAAAAAAATGGGTCGTGGAAAGAAGTTAACAGATAGTGAAATGAAAACAATTATGACACTATCTAAAGAAAATGTTTCTATTTCAAAGATTGCGAAAGTAATTCATAGAAGCCGGAAGGTTGTCATGAATTATTTGAAAAACCCCGAGAAATACGGTAATACAAAACGTCCTAGACGACCTGCGGCACTATCAGCACGAAAGAAACGTGTTATTCTAAGGTCAGCATCGAATGCACCAATAGACTACCAGGCAGATTGCTGAAGCAGCAGGCGTACAAACAAACGTCAGAAATGTGCAACGTGTCATGGAAAGATCTAAGCACCTGCAGAGAAGGAAGCTTAAAAAAAACCGCCTCTAACCGAAGCGCGTAAGAAGGCAAGTTCGCAGAGCAACATGCTCACTGGAAGAAGAAGTGGAGAAAAGTCATGTTCACCGACGAAAAGAAGTTTAATCTCGATGGACCTGACAGGTAGAGTTATTATTACCACGGCTTACGTAAAGAAAAAATGTTTTTGATCCGTCGCCAGATGGGTGGCGGAGGAGTCATGGTGTGGGCCGGTATCGGCTACCACGAAAAGACGGATATTAAGTTTATCAGTGGAAAAATGAACAGCGTGAAATATCTAATGTTAATCCGTGAACAAATAACCACACACGCAACCAGAATTTCCGGGGAAAAACACATATTCCAGCAGGATAATGCAGCGGTTCACACCGCAAAGGTTGTGAAAGCATCCTTCGAGACGGAAAATATTCAAGTCTTGCAATGGCCAGCTCATTCCCCTGACTTGAATATTATAGAAAACTGTTGGGGAGACCTTGCTAGAGCAGTTTATGCTAAAGGGAAACAGTTTAATAACGTAAACGAATTAAAAGAGTGCATTGAAAAGGATTAAAATATTATTCAAGTCGATTCCAAAGCGAATAATTTCGGTTATAAAAAACTCTGGAGGATCTACAAAATATTAAATATTGAGTTCCCTTCGTATGTATGCATAAATGTTAATTAATTGCAATAATGTGCTATTATTTTGTCGCACCGGTTTATCAAGATATATACATTTTTGCAGATGAAACAAAAAGAACCATCCTTGTATATAGAAACTTAGCGCTATTTGGTGTTCAATACTTATGTGTACCTGTCTACATATTCAAAATTATATTTTTATACTTTAATAAATAAGAATTAACTAATTTTACGGGGTGTGCTATTCTATTGTCGCGGACTGTAGATTGCCCAAGGAAGTCATTTTGACTGCTTTTAATTTCAATTAGAAAAAAATTATGTATATAATGATACAATTTATTAGAATTTTGTGACTTTTTGTACAACATATAATGCGTTTATTAATAATTGTAGTTACCTCCCCTCCCTCCTTCATTTCCGGTATATATATGTGTTATACCTATATTGCCCAAAACAGTCGTTTTGACTGCTTGGAAAATTTAAAATAATCAAATGACTCTTATTATTGAATTGAGTAAATTTCTTATATGACCATTTTGGCTTTGTATTGAAATAAAATTTTTCATTTTTTTCGATTACCGATCATGATAACATACAAGTCATGTGCTTCTTGATTTCGTAGGTTAGGTGGAAGTTACTTTGATACTAGCATCACAGCTTCGTCTCTTTCCGTGTACCTCCCTGCCCTATCCCTCCTACATTTTTTCGTGACGCTAGCATCAAAAACTTTATCGTGTAAATGGGCCCGTTGCTCAATAAACTAAAGTAGTACTTGTTATTCGTATCTTTAAGCAGTGATACTTGTTCTAACATGTTGTTTATTTTATATCATTTGCGCCCTAAATTCATGAAAGAAATGTCGAATAGAAGTGAGTTATTGGAAAAGCTAACGAACATAAGCGAAGAGTGCTCCGATATAGAATCAGATTCAATAAATTCTGAACTATCATCTGAAGATTAAACGGTTCATATTCAAAGTGAAACATCTGAAACTGAAGAAAGCGATGAAGAGTCGATCACCAATGATGAAAATGAAAGTGTCATCAATACTCCCAGGAAAAGGTGTAGGGTGCTAAGTAGTTCAGACTCTGATAAAGAAACTGAAAACACCTTTCAGGAGACCGAAACAGCCGCCGAAGGTACTGTGTGGTCAAAATTCGACGAAGGTGGCATTCCTGGAAGGTTACCAACTACTTGTATTTTCAAGGGTGTGAAAGGGCCAATAGGCTACGCAAAAAGGAACATTATGGCAGATAATTTTATCAGTGTATCCTCGTTGATAATAGATAACCATATTATCAAACATATAAGAAAGTGCACAGAAGAAGAATGTCACCCAATTTTGAGGAACGATTGGACAACATCATTACCGGAAATACGTGCATTTATTGGGATTTTATATGCTCGTGAAGCTTACGAGGCAACAAATTTTAAATTGAGTTATTTATATTATACTTTAACGCATACTGCTACAATTGTAATATTTTTTTTATTTGTTGCACAAGTAACAGCAATCTTTGGAATACGATGGTTTCAGACAAGACGTAGTGTTTGCTACGGGGAATGATGGAGTACCCAATTA
This sequence comes from Agapostemon virescens, assembly GCA_028453745.1. Taxonomy (NCBI): domain Eukaryota; kingdom Metazoa; phylum Arthropoda; class Insecta; order Hymenoptera; family Halictidae; genus Agapostemon; species Agapostemon virescens. Next base: position 3,008,459 of record CM052099.1, read on the forward strand.
TTATCCTATACCGTAGATGTTCATGCGAGATTAAACAACGCTATTGTTTCCTATTACAATTCTAATTTAAATTTTAATTATCACCATAAAAAACTACGATTCTCATTTCTAGTCGCTGCAAAAAGGAATTATTGGAAACAAAGAAATGTCATCATTAAAATGATCCACTTTAGAAAGAAAAAAAACGTAAATAAAAAGAAACAAAGAAGAAAATTCGTAAATTAGAAATGTTTGTATTGCAATTAGTCGTGTTTATAATCTGCTGAAGATTAGGTAGCATGATTAGGTAATTAACGTCGTGGACGATTGATTAAATTGACTTAGAAGAAATTCATATTTGTATCCATTGTAAAAATACTTAGGAGAATCATCTTGATAAAACAGGTTTTCACTATTTTGCGTTTTGAAGTTTAATAACTTTAAATATTTATTTAAATATTTTACAAACTGTATAGTAAATACTACAGCATTAAATTTGTTTGCATTTTTGCATAACCTACTCATCGTGTCCCTCTCTTCTACCTAAATCTTACCTCTTGGAATTTTTTGATACTTCTCACAGATGTTCTAACTTTTCCCATAATTAGGTAACAATCGACTATTGAAACTGTTAACAACGTTATTCCATGAACATTAAAATAATAAATTTATTTAGATCTCGATTCCTCGCAATTTTTATAACATCACGTGCTTGAACGATGAAACTTATTTGATAATTTGTAATGGAGGCATCTTTTACGATATCATTAATTGAAAATTGAAAAACTGAGAAACCGGTTACGGAACGGTTAGTGTCAACACGCAAACGGAAGCAGTGCCTAAGAATTGGAGTTAGTGCTTTAATTATCGACACTCGGTATTCCAAAACAACATTGCGCAGCGCTGATGCAGTTCCACGCGGTTATTACATTCGTCCAGGAAAGTGTACTGGGCGAGACTGGCTAGTGAACTCTATTTCACAAGGGCGATTGGCGAAAGCGCGTCGTGAAATTGGTAGAAACGAAGCATTCCGTCGGATTGTCGATTACGTTCTCGAGATCGTTCTCTCTCGGTATTCTCGCGGCGCGGCGCGACGGTGTCCTGCCCTTTCGGCCTTTCATAATGGGGTCGAGTACCGTGCAATTGCCTTGGATGTCCTATATCCCGATATTGCGACTGCGATACGGGGGAATACGTCTTCAAAGTTCGCCGCGACAGCAGCGAAGGTAAACATCTGCGGCCGGTCTCTGCAAAAGTGTGTCGAAGCGATGCTGCACGACGACCAATAAGGTAAACGACCCAATTACAGACAGATTAGTGGGCGCATGACCTCTTTGTTCGTAAGAAATTACAACCAACTTGTTATTGTTCTATTATTAGAGCCTCTGGCAATTGTTTTGCATTCGCCAAACTACATGGTTTAGGAAATTAACACTAAACTTATAAGGGAACATATTCAGATGCGAAAATCCAATTTTGATGAAACTTATGGGAGCTTATATCTTTATTGTTTAAACAAAAAACTTTTGTTAACCTTTAGCACTCCAATGGCGCCTCTGAGGCATCATTAAACATTGTCAAACTATTATTTACAAGAATTTTTACAGCTCTACGTTTGTACCTAAGAAATTGGTAAAAGCCAAAGCGGTTGCAAGTACGAGCAATGGAAATAACACTTTATATGTATACACGAAAAGAAGCGAATTATCTACAATGGAATTATTGCAGATCAAAAAGGGCCTCGATTTTAGGATCAAAATTGCTCGGAGTGCGAAGGGTAAACATTTTCTTGCGCGACTACATTACCCATTGAAAAACATACAATTTAAAAAGAAATTCAAATTTTTCCGACCTCTGGTTCCGAAATATCTAAAAAATACCCCAACTTTGAAGGCTGTTTTCACCCCTTCAAAATGGATGGTAACTATAAACTCCCATAAGTTTCATTAAAATCGGATTTTCGCATCTGAATATGTTCCCGTGTTAGCGAGTATTAAAATTGATGAGTAAAGAGTGTACACACGTAACACGACCATATTTGGTGTTATTCTCTTTAATTTCGATAAATTAACAGTAATTAACCCTCTGTGGGGTCGTGTAGCACTCAAGTCACATGTTAATATAATATATCGAAATTTTATTAAATGATTTTAGTTTTTTATAACATAACGTGTACGTCTAAATTATATAATCTCTCGGAGGCAACATATGTATAACAATATTCATAACGGTTGGCAGCACCGTCAACTTGAAATATTAAAGTAAATGTCTTGCAAGTTGTCTGCAGATAGAAACCAATAGAACCATCTTGCGTAATTTACGTTATTTGTTCTTCCATCTATTAAACAAAACAAAACGTACATAATGGCTTTGGGTTTGCATATCAATAACAACTAATTTGTTTGCAATTTCAATAATCATTTTGTCAGTATTTATATAGGATACAGTTTTGTGACTTTCAGGTTACAGTAGGCAATTATGATAGATTTTGGTATATTTAGGATAATGCTTGTGCTTTCTTCTATTTTCAGAATTGTATATTCTATACCCAAAATATAGTGGCTCATGAAAGTATTCGGACACTCTTTAAATCGAAATAACTTTTTCAAAATTGAGCCAAACGACTTGACCTTTCTGGAGCAACTAGAAACATTGATTTATTAAATAATATAAAAAAATTATTCTGAAATAATTCTAATTGGTAGAAATTACGTGGGAACGTAGAAAAGACATTTTTTAAAACATTTTTATTTCAACTCGTAATGAATATTTAAAATATGCATCTTGCAGAACTGTGTTAGTTGTACGCATGCTGAAAATTTCATCGAAATCGATTGGCGCAGAAAAAAAAGAATATGTGGAGTTTAAGCAGAAACGGACCAAGAATCATGAAAAATTGCGATTTTCACCATTTTCGATGGCATGTAGCTCGTGCGTACGTCGATCGATTTCAATGAATTTTTCTGCATGTGTATAACTATCATAAATCTACCAGATGCGTCTTTAAAATTTTTTGTATGTGGCTCAAATAAAAAATATATTTCAAATAATATTAATATCAATATATAAATAATATATAAATAATGTAAATAATATCAATATCAATCAAATAATAATATACAAAATTCATTTTGCATATTATTTATTAAATCAATGCAACTAATTGCTTAAGAAATGTCAAGACGTTTAGTCCAATCTTAAAAAAGTTATTTAGGTTTTAAGAGTGTCCGAATACTTTTGGTAGGCACTGTATGGATCCATAATCACATACAAATAATAGAGGAATTAGAATTAGACGTATTAGGGATAATAGATCCGATGATTCTTTATTAGATTCTGAGTCCGATGAAGGTCATCCAGTAGTATTTACCTGACAACGCATAAATATCCTTGACAGTGATGATGACTTTAGTACCGAATCATCGTCGGATAAGGAAAATTCAGGACCACAAAAAATTGTTTAGCAATCAGTATCCCAGACGAATAATAGTTGTCATCGTCCTTGGAAAGAAGATTGCCCGGAAGACCCTGAAGGACCCTGCTCTCCTGTGACCCACTTACGAAAACTATTTGACAGTGAAATTATAAGTGATATAGTTAACTATACCAATACATATACACTGCAGTGCGATACAACAAAGGGGTTCCAAAAATAAAATGTCTCAATGCAACGTACATGTATGTTTAACGACAAGTACAAACTGTTTTATAGAAATTCACGCTTAAGCTTTTATTAGTGCAAAGTTACAAAGTTACAAATTATAATAAAATTGTTTAACATTTTAACTGCCCAACTAACAACAATTGAAAATCTCAAACGTATGACACAGAGTTATCCATCATCATTTTTTTATTCTCCATATATCAATTAAATTGAGTGCAACGAATATATTAACGTCCAAATTTATTTTTAAACATGGACAAACTATTCTGTCACCCATATATAGGTGACGTGGCAGTCAGAGCGGTGAACTAGTAAATTTTTTTTAATCTGCATTTATAGGTTTGTAATTTTAACATTTGTTTATATTTAAGAAATAAATTCGACCCAAAAATTCGGTTAATAAATAATATAAGGAGAAACATGGGCATTTTAGATAGACGGATATTGAATGTATAAACGCTTCAACTGTAGAAAAATTGGAAAAGTTAATAAATTTTGGCAATAATTGTGAAAATATTCAACACGAATTTAATCTACACGTGTATGACGTCATCTTGGACGAGATTAATCTTCGAGCATCCCACAAATTGTGAGCTTGCGCATCCATAGTGTATCCGCTGAGATCTACTTCTTCCATGTCAATAGGTGAACAAACGAATGGTTGATAAATGATAGTGGAACATCCTCTGTAATATGCATCGTATTTTAATGCATTTCTTCGATCTTAATACTCCGGAAACTGTAAAATTCATGAAAAATATTTCCAGGTGCTCGACCGAATCTGGGCGAAGAAAATATCCGTGATGGTCTTAAAACGGTACGCGTAACAGGAAAAAAGGATTTCTTCTGTGACAGTTCCTTCTTGCGGAATAAGAAATACTGGAACTCGTGCATGGGTTCGCAATACTTGTATGCGACTTATTATAATACAGATTCAGGTTGATTCAAGTCCATTCAGGTCCACGTGAAAGGGTTCACGCCATTCGAACCGCTTAACTCTAAATCTGCACAACATTAAAATTGCCTAGCATATATTATCTACCGAAAATAACGAGGTTGAATTTATTTTGAGTTTGCGTGATTTTTATCGCAATATATACTTGAATAAACAAATCTAACGAAACCATCTTTGTAACTTTAATAATTGTAAAATTAAAAATCCGAAACCAGCCATTTAACCGGCAAGGTTTGGTGTTTGGTGTGTTAAAAAACTTGTACATAATCGCTACTATTATAAAATGAAGGGTGTCCGAAAATCCATGCAAGAAATAATTTTGATAGAAAACACAGGTTTTTAATTAAAAATTGTGAATTTTTTATTGATTCATAAAGTTTACAGTATGGAGTTACGTATGGAATAGCATATCGGGTAAATGGCCACCACGATTTTGCTGGCATATACGTACTCTTTTGTCGAAATTTTCCATGACCGTTTTGCATAAATGTGGCAGAATTTCGTTGATAGGGTGCTCAATTTCCTCCTTCAAGGTGTAGTTGATCGTGGGCTTTTTGGCATAAACCTTAGACTTCAGAATATTAAAGAAGAAAGTGCAACGGCGTTAAATCGCGTGATCTGAGCAATAAAACGGAAAATTACACGACCAGGAAATGACTCGTGCATTGAATTGCAATTGAATTGTTTCTCTGACTGTATGTCATGTGGCACCGTCTTGTTGAAACCACATGTCGTCCACATGCATATCTTGCAATTTAGGGACCAAAAACTGGATTATCGTGTCGTGATAGCAACTACCACGTGATTACTGATCAAGTCTACTTACGCTACAAAATTCTTTTAACTATTCAATATTTAGATCATCTTAACCCCTTAACTACTGCAGACTTTGATACGCATTGGCCGTATCATACGGCAGAAATTGAGTTACGATGTGCGCCGGGATCGGCGAACTTTTAGGTGGGGATGCATTTTTGTGAAAACATATTTCGATATGTCAAAAAACTGAATTTCACTACATTAAAACGAATTATGTATTTCTTTGGACCGAGTGAGTATAAATATTAGGAACTTAATATTAACGTAAAGTATTTCACAAGATATTTTCACAAGCCAAACTATGTCGAGCGCCTATAGGCGCCCTCAGTGTCAGAAACGCAAAAGGCGTAGGCGAAAGGAGTATATGTAAGAAAACGCTTGTGTCGCTTGACAAATTGCACAATCCGATCTTAAAGGGCCACTTGTCCGATTTTGTCCGTCTTTCTTCTTGTTGAGCTTGTCATGGATCGCCAATGACAAGTTCAAGAATTCTCAATAGTCGGTCAGTTCATTAATAATTTTTTCAATGTTACAAACACGCAGTTTCCATTTAATATCAATGAACTCAAACCTTACTCTCGTATCCTTTACAGTGTACATTATGGTAGAAGCAGTACAAGTCAGTAATCCTATCCGCAACATAATTGGCATTACGATTCCATAACAGTAACTAATCATTAGATTGGTACCAATCACGGATTATCCTTCATATTACAAGAAACTATTTTACGTTAAAAGTTACTTCGTTCTCTCAAAAATATTTACTATTAGTCTCGTGATAAAATGCGCAGCTTCACTTCACGATGATATATTATTCCTTTTTATTTGTACACTTAGACTCCTCGAAAAATCATAAACATATTGGCAAATTCAAATCAAGACACATTTATTGCGTAAACAAAGTGCAAGATACAAATTTTTTAAGTCCACCAAATTAAGTAGGAAGTGAATTTTATTTAAAGAAAATTATTTCTGCTGTTGTATAAACACAGTGGTTTTAATACAGAAAAATATTATTAAAACTAAAACTACCAAACCAGTCATTTTGACTGGTTCCCAGTTTTTTCTTTCGCAATTATTGAAGTTATAAAAATGTTTTCATCTGAAATTTTTGGATGCACTTCTTTAATAACATACATGTTACAATATGAATTATATGACGTTTGAATAGATGCAGTCTCGTTATTATTACAAAACAATGTATATCGTTGGATTTATTGTTTGGTAGTTCTAGTGCTAAATTCTCCATGATAGGGACGCCATTCATAATTGGGTCATTTAACCTAGACGGGGATCAGAGTCGCTATGGTAAGGCGACTTAATACCGGGGACAACAAGGAAATTTCGGATGGAATTAAACGAACTGGCGCGGAAAACTTTCCCGCACAGAGACGCGGGTCGTCGAAAAATGGCGCCCAATTTCCCTGCCGTCGCGACGTCGTGATCAAGAAGTCGCGAACGACCGAGGAAGTAGGTCAGTTTTAACCTCTCCGCTATTTTTTACGACTACTTCCTTCGTCACGAAATGACAGGTATAGTTGTAAAAACAAACACTCCAACAATTTTTATCAAACAATTGACCAGTATTTAAAACGTTGTACACTGATATGTTAATAGATAGAGTGTCTGAAAAATGTTGGTATTCCTTAACAGAGGTAATAGCTGGGGTAATTCGAAGAAATATTTATCTGTACGAAATTGTCGTATACGGGTTTGTTTTCGAATTATCAACGAAAAACGCGGACCAATGACAACACAGTTACAAAGTACATACCTCTACTGGACAGGGGGACAATAGAACGACTTTCTCGCTAGTACCTGATCCGCCTCCGTTTTATGTATACAGTGGCTCACAAAAGTATTCGAACACTCTTCAAACCTAAATAACTTTTTTAAGATTGGACCAAACGTCTCGACTTTTCTTGAGCAATTAGTTGTATTGATTTAATAAATTATATGCAAAAGGAATTTTGTAAATATTAGAATTGGGATGAATTACATGACCAATAAAAAGGGAACTTTTTAAATATTTTTTATTTAAGTCACATACTAAAAATTTTAAAGACGCATCTGACAGATCTATGATAATTATACACATGCAGAAAAATTCATTGAAATATACCAACATACGCACGAACTACATACCATCGAAAATAGTGAAAATTGCAATTTTTCACGATTCTTGCTCAGTTTTTGCTTAAACTCGACAAGTTCTTACGTGTATAACTAACGCAGTTCTGATAAACGCATATTTTAAATATTCATTATGAGTTAAAATAAAAATGTTTTAAAAAATTATTTTACATGAAAAATTGAGTCGAAAATATAGTATAAAATTTTTTGATACAAGGCTTTGTTTTCGAGAAAAATGAGTTTGAAAATTTGTCTAGTGCACGTGCACTCGGCTTGCGACTCAACGGACTTTATTTTGAGTGACCTCAACCTTTTTGCGCAAAGGTTTTTGAGGTTTGTATACATCGAATAAATCGAAGATCGAAGTCACAACATTAGAATTACTTTGCAGGAATTCGTTTAATTCATAAATTGCTGGAAGTGCTGTCCACGTTGTTGTAGACATAATTGTGCTCTTCGTATTAAATTCTTCGAACCTCTTATAATGTGCAATTGTAATGTGTTCAAACGTTATCACAATTTTTTGTTGTAACTGTTTGATGCTCGTTATGTCACCACGATACACAATCGATTTCACCTGACCTCACAAATAAAGATCTAATGGTGACAAATCCGGAGATCGTGGCGGCCAAGGTACTCTGCCTCTGCGACCGATCCAACACTGATAATTTTCACGTAAAAAACGTCTTACTTCACAACTATAGTGCGGTAGTGCTCCATCCTGTTGAAAAATTAGCGTTCTTCAAATCACAAGAGACACATTGTCCAATAATTTCGACAACACGATGCGAAAAGTATAGGAGCGATAGAAGCGATATAATTATACTGACATTGTTTGTAAACATATCTAGAAGTACGAAGGCAATTTCCGAGATATCCAGACGTGAGGCAGTGGAATTCGTTGAGCCGCAAGTATGCCGCAAGTAAGCCGAGTGCACGCGCACTAGACAAATTTTCAAACTCATTTTTCTCTAAAACAAAGCCTTGTATCAAAAAATTTTATACCATATTTTCGACTCAATGTTTCATTTAAAATCATCCCCTGCGCGGTTGTACCACCAGTTACGGGACGCCCTGTATATCCACTTCTCATCACCAGTAACAATTCAATGGAGAAATGACTTTCTTTCACACCTAACGAGCAGCATTGCGCAAGTAATTTTTCGGTTTTTCTGCTGTCTTTCATTCGGTTCATGTCAAACCCATTTTTCTATCTTCTGGATCTTTCCTATGGCTTTCAAACTTATAAAGACGGCTTTCCGTGTCATATTTAATTGATCCGTGAGTTATTGTTGCGTATGAGCCTCATCCTCTTCCACGTTTCTCGTTTCTCACATGAAAATCACTGCTTTTGAAAGTCTTAAACCTCTCGAAGTACTGTGATTTACTAAGAGCAAGCTCGCCGTAAGCTTCGACAAGCGTTCTTCAAGTTTTCAAATTTTCTTCGACAAGTTTTCTTCAAATGGTAATAGAAAATCAATACCGTTCGCGAATCGTAGTTTCCAAGCAGAAAATTCGACATGTTCAACGCTATTGAAAACTATGCTGTTATATGAAACTTGTACGGTTGCGAATTGGAAATCTTTATCAGATGTCAAAACAAGAAAATGTCGTCAATTCTGCCGTTTGACGATAACTATATTGTCAGCTAGTGCCACGCATGGGCAAATTCCGGTTTCATATTCACAGACCTGGTAAGTGAGTACTTAAATAGTTCATTTTCCGACGCTCAACAAGGATGCCTTCTCGTCTTGGGCATGAATCCCTTTTCCCCGTACCCTTATTTGTGTGACAGGTAGGAATGCGGAAAAATCCCCTTTCCCGCACGTGGATGGAAAATTTGCCAACCGAGTCGAGTGACTCTAAGTTGAAAGTCCGATGGCGTCCGAGAGCCGCTACCTTCTTTCCGAAAATCACTTACCGAGGCTACGATTTATGATACTTCGAAATTAATCGATGCAGGCCATCCCAGGCATCTGCATACCACATGTCGACCGTTCAACTATTCCAAAGTGTAAATCTATGACCGTGTCAAAAACCGTCTCTGAACTCGTCTCGGCACGGACAATATTCATCAGTATACGATAGTAAAGGGTTTTAAAAACCCAAAATTAACGCAAGGTTTGAATTAAATAGAAAACACAGTTTTTAGTTTTTAAATTGTTATTTTTTCATTGAATCATAAAGTACATAGGATAGGGTTATTTATGGAATAACACATCGGACAAATGGCCTCCACGGTTTTGCTGACACATACGCACTCTTTTGTCGAAATTTTCCATGACCTTTCTGCATAATTGTGACTGAATTTCGTTGATGCAGCGTTTAATTTCCTCTGGTAATGCACGGGTGGTTGTGGACTTGTTAACATAGACCTTTGACTTCAAATAGCCCCATAAGAAGAAATCTAATGGTGTTAAATCACACGATCTAGAGAGCCAATTGTGATTACCGAAACACGAGAGTACACGACCAGGAAATGTTTCATGCAGTAATTGAATTGTTTCACTGGCTGTGTGACATGTGGCACCGTCTTGTTGAAACCACATGTTGGCCATATCAATAGCATCCAATTTCGGCAGAAAGAACTGTGTTATCATGTCGCGATATCGAGCACCAGTAACAGTTACTGCTTGACCACGTGACACGTTGTGGGTGCATTTGTTGTTCGACAATCACATGTGGATTCTCCGAACCCCAAACACGGCAATTTTGGCGATTAATAAAGCCATCAAGGTGAAAATGTGCTTCATCGCTTAGGATGATTTTGCTCGAAAAATCAACATCCACTTGTTGATGTTCAATAATTCATTCCACGAACTCTCTTCGCTGTTCATGGTTATTAGGCTTCAGTTGTTGTGTTAATTGAATTTTGTAAGCATGGAGACACAGATCTTTTGTGAGTATACGCTGTAGAGAGCTTCTTGAAATGTGCAATTCTTGTCCACGACGCCTAATTGATGTTCCTGGGTTTTCATCAACACTCTCACGCACTGCTCCGATATTGACGTTTGAACGGCTTGTTTTTGGACGACCGGTGTGTTTAGCGTCTCCAACTGATCCAATCTCCCTGAATTTTTCAATTAATCTTCTCACAGTTGACGAGGTTAAAACGCTATTTTGATCATATTTTGTATAAAATTTTCGAACTGCGGCCGCCAAACTTTCATTATTTTTGAAATATTATTCAATAATGAAAACACGTTGTTGCATCGTATAACGCTCCATTTTTACTAACCCTAAACTCTCAGCTGTCAAATTGTTCTTTTTTCAGGGTTACCAACAATTGACTGCAAAAATGACGGCAAATTCAAATCTTGTGTTAATTTTGGGACACCTTTTATTATGAACGATAAAAATGTACATACGATTGCAAGAAACAGGAGCTGCATGGAGTTTTAATTATCTTCTTAATGATTTGAATGATTTGAAAGTAATAAATTAGAATCTTTACCTTTTTTTTACAATATTTCGCCATTATTTGGTATTGCATTTATTTATTTACTTTTTTTTATAAATGCATAAAATCCGCAGTATATTCGTCAATATACACGAAGCAGAAGATCATCGTAGAGAATCAAAGTATCGTAGGTCGAAAGAAATGTCTAGGTTCTAAAGGAATAGAACAACTTTGAATACAAAGGTTCAATCCCCAAAGATTGCTTTACGATGGGAGCATTAAATTGGAGAAATCTTCAAAGCGATGGCTAGTTCGGCCAGATTTTCACGAATTTGAAATATTTAGCAGTGTAGCGTCGGCGACCGTGTCCGATTGTCAGTCACTGAAAATTTCAAAATTTCGCGTTGGAGAGAGCAGTTCTCGAAAGACGGTCCCATTGGCTCGAAGCCTCTCTCTGGAACGTCCTCGCACTCCGTGAAATTTTTATTCGCCCTAATGATCCTCCGGTAAGCCCTCACTCGGGCTCGAGCAAACTCAGAAATCCAGTGATGCCTCTGAATGGGAATTCAGAGCTTTCTTACTCGTCTAAACGGCCGGAGTAGCGAGCACGTTTCGATAGAAGCTGATTAAAGTGGTCCCGTCAATTAATTAAAAATTCTTTCAAGGTTGCTTCGCTTTGTAATTTATTTGCCGTTTGCCGGATGGGTTCCACGGTGGCTCGTAATTGATGTCCACGGAAGTTTCACTCGATTAATCATTGCGACCCGTGGGATGAAACGAGCAGCTGCCAATATTGATGAATTCGTTCGCTACTGGAGCATTACATTGTGCTACGTGCAACCCGCAAATAATTTTCGACACAGTGCCTGAAGCAATGAAACCGCGCTGCAACTTGATGGCAATAAGTATGAAACGTGATAGTTTACAGCAGAGACAGATTCGGTATTTCGAATATCAATAAAATATAGGTATTTTTAGATTACTGTTATGTCTGATGAAACCAAATGATGCTAGAACTGATGCGACGCTATCAAAATTATCAAAATTTTATCGAAATCGAGCTCATATTATTGTTATCATTAAAATGCAACATTTTTAGCAATGATTCGTATCTAACTCTGCTCATTAGTTTTGAAAACATGTCAGTTTTTATAACTTTATCAGTAGACCAATATTCTCTTATAAATATTTTTTTTATTCTGGACATCAGCATAGTAATAGTAATAAATAAATATATTTCCGAAGGTGAAGTATCTGTCCAGATATTTACGCGTGAATGAACTACATGTATTTTAGTTTGCGCTAGATTTTTATGGAAATTATTTGTTTTTTCGCAGATACCAGTAATTAATTCTTCCGAGAAAAATACCTTAAACGCACCCAAAGGAGTGGATATTTTCGGTAAGTGTACCCTTATCCCCGAATTTGATTCATCAAAATTATAGAATTTTGGTACAAAATTTTTCTTAGACCATGAAAAGTTCCCTGCCGTATCATTAGATGTCGAGTTAACATTTTCCTGTAGACCTTCATCCTCTTCAGAAGATGAGCTAAATATTCGAAGACGTCTTCTCCTTTGCTTATACAATGGAACTGACACTTCGGTTTCCGAAGCTACAAAAGTAGGTTTGATTATGTTTGTTCTAACATCCAACCTATTGTGTTGATACTTACCGCTTGTGTCACTGCTTATTTTTAATATCTTGGTCTTCTTATAGAACTCCTCGGAATCTGAAGACGAATTCCACGTCCGTTTTCTTTCAAATGTTTTAATTTCAACTGTTTCAATTTCATGTTCATAGCCCATGTCACTATCACTTTTACTAAAGTATTCAAGCTCATTCTTAGACATTTTAGGGGTAATTAAAAATGAAGTTTTATTACGCAAAGAACAAATTTCCAGAAAGTAGCAGCGCTTAACCTCAAAAGTCCTTGGTAGCGATATGTTAACTAATGCACAATGAATGCATGCACAAATTTAATGAACAACACTGATAAACGATTGTACAAAAGCACATTTACACGCTTATTGTCTTTTTATATCTATATAGGCTTGCAAGCACCAGTCACATATATCTGTTCATAGATTTCTTTTTCCCAGATTGAATGGTTTTGTGAGAACCCACATATGCGTTCATAGCCAAAATCGAATGGTTATGCGAGAACGCATATATGGGTTCATAGCGCTCAAAGGGTTAAATACAAACATTTTAATGTACAAATTCTTTTGAATAATATTCTGTGAATTTTTAATATCGCCTCAAAGCAGCTATTGGAGTGCTAATGGTTAAAAAGTGTCTGAACGCTTTCATGCGCCACTGTATATTATAAAAGATGGCTCGTTTTTTGGAATTTCGTCGAACGCTTTCAGCTAGTATACGATATTGTGACATTTTTTTCTGGTCCGGTCGTCATTTTGATCCATCCACCCTCCTGACAAAGTGTTTCTTCTCGACAGAGGACGCCTCATTTAGATGGATGCTTAGCTTCCTGCTGCTGGCTGAATAAAGGAGATGGTATCGTGGGTCTTCAGGGGATTTTATCTCGAATGCTCGACCTTCGGAAACAAGATGGCGCGTCGTATTTTTTCATCGCAACCAGAAGCACAAGATCCGCTCGAAAAGCGTGGGACGTTTGGAGCCAAGACTTGTGAGGGAACAGCAACGGGCGCAATCAATTTTGTACAAACTTTAGAAAACTAGGGCGCAAGTGTACTTCGGCCAGGAGCGATATTCGCGTTCTGAAATCTTTAGTCCAAGGGACATGCGGTTGATAAGCAAGCTCGGCTTAGACTGTAATTAGAAACGAAGCCGGGAATTCGTAGCGCTTTAGCAGCCAATACCGCTTGAGATGGGATCAAGTATACTACAATTAGGTTAGAATCCAGCTGCATAGCTTCGAATGTCTTACGAGTACTTGAGAAAACAAAAGCAGCGCTTTCAAGTAGTCTCGAACCCAGACGAGATAGGTTCGAATTCTTTGCAAGTATGTACTTCGAGGAATGTAAGCGGTACTTTCAAGTATACTCGAATCCTGGTCGAGTATAGTCGAACCTTTTATGAGTACTTGACGTGTGACACAGCTCCGACACGGTTTTAAGAGCCAAGGGCTAGGCAGATGATATGCGATGGAGGACTGTTTGTATTTTACGGGACTGATTCGCTGGCGGACTTGCCGATATCTCCTTCATCAATGAATCGCGACTTTTAACCCTTTCGTTACGGGTGCCGATTATAGTTGACAGCCGTGCGACGACCTGTGTGTACGGGTGCCGACTATAGTCGACATTTATGCGATGATCCGCGCAGACTCTCGTCGGTAAACAAAAATCATGTTTCTCATATAATGCGATGAGACAGTTGTTACGTAGCTCTAAAGAAAGTGTACATATTACAAGAGAATTCCAAGATGGCATTGAAAGACGTAAGTGCTAACACGGAAGATTACCGACGTGCAATGTGTACACTTTTACGGCGCTGTGTCCCGTTCGTGGCATCACTCCAGCGGAGCGAACTGCCGTAACGAAAGGGTTGAAAGAGAAATTGCGAACTCGCCGATGTCCCTACCGGATGTCACAACTGAGGTATCGTGGACTTACCGATAGCTCTTACACTAGCGGGTTGCATATTTTCGAAAAAGAAGGATAATTGTGGACTTGCCGATGTATTTTTCACCACTGAGTCACCAGTTTTTAGAAAAGGAATAAGTAGGAGTCTAAATAATGTAGATATACAGAGTGTATGAATTACGGATATCCACTAGTAAGAAATTATTTCTAAATCTAAAATAAATTTTTGTAATTTCTTATAGAGATCCAGCGTCCGTGAAGCAACATGTGACTCAAGGTGCCTTCATTTTGAGGTCTGTTAGAAAAATTATAAGAGGTCATAAATCACTCGTTGAGCTTCAATACATCTCTATAAACATCGCAAATTTTCTTTGTTATTACCGTTGCATTAAATCCTACATGAAAATGAAAAAAGTATGCAATGACGAATATGATCCTCGGAAGGTACGAACACCGCCATTTCATTACAGAAAAGTAAAAATCTGTATACTTCTTAGAATATTTAGAACATAGGCATCTTTATAGAAAACTGTCCTCTACGTTAAAAAACTTGTAAAATATCGTGATAAAATGACAAGAAGATTCCCGAGGTAGCATAGGGGCAAGGAATGTTTATCGTTGGTTCGACCTATTTTCACCCATAATGCTCCCATCGTCGCCACGGGGTTCCACTGTTTAGGCTGTTTACGGCGTACGCTGCATAGTAATATGGCGGCTGGGACAGAGGGACAGTACGACGAGACTTTCCCGTTGGTACCTGATCCGCCTTCGATTCACATATATTATATATCGTCCTTAACACTTTGCTGACTAATTGAATATGGAAGTAAAGTAAAACATTCTAAATAAACTCCAATAAATTTTATTTATACTGAATGAAATGAAATTAAACTTCGGAGATATTTTTTATATAACTTTTAAAATATTTTGCAAAGCTATTGCAGTATTCTATATCTCCCTGGGTTTCATAAATTGAAATAGATAATGCAAGTGCAATGACGAGTTAACTCGTCATCGATCAACAACGTTTGGGCATGAAAAGACGAGTTAACTCGTCACCGGTCACCAATGTGTTAACTGCCTTCCAGTATTCCAGTGTCTAAGGCAAACTCTGCTAGGTAGTCTTAATGACGAGTCCTTCTAGCAACTCCAGGACGAAACGCTCCCTCTTCCATATCTTTTTCCACCCATCATCTTTTCAGCCACTCCCAAAATAGTATGATTCCCGTGTTTACGGGGGATTACCGCGTTCTACGATTTATCGGCTGTTCAGTCCCCGAGCAAAAAATATTATAAGACTTCACCCAGATTTAATTTAGACACCTGTTATAATCCAAGTCGAAGCATGTACACGTCACCACGCTACTCCGAACGCATAATCGACGTTGAGTGGTACGCTAACCATACCCTAAAAACCGTGTAAATACAGCACACTCTTTTCATCTCGACACATTCGAAACTTGAACGTCAACGCACTCTAAACTAAACTACCGAGACACCTTGCTCATAAGTGCTAACGTCACTTTATACCACGAAACACTACAATTCAATAATAAAATAAAGCTATCGTTATAAACACCAGCGCATGATTTTAATCTAAGCAGTTCAAGTAACCTCCGGCAAATCTGTCCGCGGACTTGACATAACAATTTAATAAATTGTACTTAAACCACCTTTACAACGGATCTTCAATAATAATATAACTAAGTATAAACAATTAAATAACGACCAGTATGAGTGAGCGAAAGACTAAGACGCTATAGGAGCACAATTAGAACTAAGGTTCAAATGTGCCGATAATTATAAAAGTGGTCTAAGTCATATGTTTCTTGTGTCGAGATATTTAATGAATTGCATTTGAATAAATTAAAAAAATATTTTTACATTATGCGACATTTTAATTTATAATTTTATTAGTCTTGATTAATGGAAATTTGTCATGAATATGAAATTTTGTATGAAATTAATATGAAAATGTTTTTAAAGTTTGAACTGACTTAGACCATTTTTAAAATTAACTGAATGTCCTATAAATGACTTAAAGCAATAAAGAACTATGAGTTTTATTTGAAACAATAACTTTAATGAAATAATTCATGAACATTTATTAATTATTTTTAAAAAGTAATCCATTTTTATCATTTCGAGTTTTTAAGATTCTTAAAATGTTCCTGAAAAACTGGAGGGATGTATGGTAGTAAACACATAATATCTTTATGTTTTTCTTCCGTTACTAGTCTAGTGGTGGCGTATAATGGAAGTAATTTAATATTTCCGTATATTTTTGGTCTTCCTCTTTTAGGTGAAAGATCCAAAACGTGGAATTTAGAATCATCTAAAGAAGTTTTATAGAACATTTTACAAGGTTCATTTTTCAAGAATCTCATCCATTGAATTTGTAGCCAAGAGACAGATTCGCCCGCGGTACTTTTTACTCTTCTTGTAATTGACTCTTCTAGTGATTTCATTGAAATAACATCCGGCTGCGACATTCGTTTTATCGAAAATGTATTTCTTCTTCTACACTTTTCTATCAATTCATAATAATGCCCAGGGTTGTATAAGTAATTTGCTTTTTTATTTTCTTTAAATTTTTGACTTAGACCACTTTCATAATTAACACTAAATGAATTCCATGTAATGTTGAAATTACAACCACTATACATATAATGGTTCATTTTTTATGATATTGTAAAAATTACAGTGAATAAATTTAGTTTAAAATAATATGGTGTGAAATAACTAATAAACTCATAAACTTTTTTAAATTTTGACTTAGGCCACATTCATAATTATGGGCACAAATGTTTCCCAGATATGTCATTTGAAACCGGAATTTTTGTATGGAAAGTAAACGTTCATTGTATCAAAATGCTACAAAATATTTTATTCGAAATGTTGCCCATCGGCAGCTATACATTTTTCCCATCTCTCTGAGAATTTGTGAATCTGACGCCAAAAAGACTGTTCCTCTTTTGAGGCAAACCAATCGTTCGACATTTCATACGGAACAACCTGAGACTTCTCGTTTCTCGACTATTATCGATACGACATCGTAACAATTCACACTTCTCGATCTTCCAATGTTTCTGAATAGCCACCAGAATTTTTCCCACGAGTTTCAGGATTTCTACCAATTTATTGCCAATTCAAACTTGCGATTTTCAGTACTTGATGAGTTCGGCGTCAACTTCTTCGAAACTTTAACGTTTTCCGGCGGACCGTGTTGCAGGGTACGAAAAGTTAAGAAGATCTCTCGACGATAGCTCTTTAGCAGAACGTAAGGTACCCTCAGAAACGGTGGTGTATTTCGCGAGATTCTAAATTCGACTCGAATGTTAATCGAATTTGTTTATCTTATGACCCGAACGATGGTCAAAGATTCCAGTCTTGATGAATGTTGCGACGGCAACACCGAAGGTTGTCCGTGCCTAACCCTGCGTTCGGAAATTTGTAACGCATAAATGAAAATCAGGCAGGAAGTACAAAATACGATACGCGCCGCACGTGGACAGTTCTACCCCGAACGGACTCGACGTGCGACGCACTTGAAGACAGAAAAACCAGACAACCCTGCAATAAATCACGATAATCCTTTATTGACCATTTCTCACTCCTTCAAGTATACTCCTTCGAGATCACGCCTTCAAGCACACTCCTTCCCTCATTTCCACAGCCAATTAAAAAACGCTACATTCCTCTACCTCAAACTACCCTCAACCAATCAGGATAAAACCGAGGTGACGACGGACAGAACGCAACAAGCCTCGTCAGACTATTTTAGAAATCGTAAAGAGACTATTTAGAAAGCGCAAAGAGACTAACACGGAATTCGCGAACAAGACTAACAAGAATTCTCAAACAGACAAATACAGACACCGCGAACAAAACAGAACTCGAAAAATATAAATCGCGAACATTACGAAGTGAAAATAAAGAAAAACGCAACCACTATAATCGTGTAATTATTACGCGACCCAAGGTGCTCAGTGACAATCCTTGTACGCTGAGAAGAAGGCATCACAGAAGTGACACCTTCGCACACAACAGAATCATTTTTGTACATTTTCGTAAGATATAAATCGCTGGTTAGCAAGTGCATGCCCCATCGATGCAAATAAATAATAATCGGATGGAGCCAAAGGCTTGTAAGTAAGCGGCATGCGAAAATATTTCCCAACTAAACGCCTCAATCGTTTCCTAGACCAGTTTTTCTGTGTATGATGGTGCATTATCATGTAGCAAAATCACTTTGTGTTACCTTTTTTTAACTTCTTAGGCACTATGCGTCACTATAGTGGCTTTCGCGGATGTCATCTTTCTGTACGACGCGCCACGCGAACTCAATTGTATTATTAATTATTAAAGTAAATTGTTAAAGTCAACATACATGTATCATATCATTAAGAAAAATTATAATTTTATGATCAAACACTTCATTCCAATGTACTCGTGTAGAGAACAGCATTATCGGTCACACATTGCAGTGCTGTATCATTTACACGTAATTCGCGTTGAACTCTGCCGTACAGAGAAACAGCCCCGCGCAAAATTCAGCCGTGCCTAAAGGTTAACATTCCGGTCGTTTTTCACGCAAAGCTTGATTCAGATCCATCATTTGTTGTCAGTAGGGCCCAGCATTAACGGTTTCATCAGGTATTAGCAGCTCATAACAGATCACACTTTTTTGGTCCCACCAAACAGAGAGCATTGTCATCCGTCCATAGCGATTTGGCCTCGCAGTCGATGTTGATGGTTCGCTTGGAGTTATCCATCTACCTTCTACGCTTAGGATTCTTGAAACATATCCACTTCTCATCGCCAATCACAATTCGATGGAGAAATGACATTCTTTTGTACCTGACGAGTAGCATTTCGCAAGTGATTTTTCAGTTTTCCTGCTGTCTTTCATTCGGTTCATCTGGAACCCATTTTCCTATCTTCTGGATCGTTCACATGGCTTTGAAACGTATGAAGACGGTTTCTTCGTCTCTCACGTGAAAATCGCCACTTTTGAATTTTTTAAACCACTCAAAGCACTGTGATTTACCAAGAGCATACTCACGGTAAACTTCGACAAGCATTCGATGTGACTCCGCAGCGGTTTTCTTGAAATGGTAACAGAAAATCAAAGCTGTTCGTAAATCGTAGTTTCCAGACAGAAAGTTCGACATGTTCAACGCTATTAAAAACTATGCTGTTGTATAGAACTTGTACGGTTGCGAGTTGCAAATCTTTATGAGATGTCGAAACAAGAAAATGGCGTCAATGACACGGTTTGACGGTAATTACATTGATGGCTAGCGCCACGTATCGGCAAATTCCGATATGATGGAATTCTTGAGTGTTCGTACTTTCTGCAGTGTGCAACTTTTAGTTTGTTGTTTACGATTTCTGTTTCCTAGAGCTTCTGATTGCTCTTCGCGATTTTTGTTAACTTCTGTCAGAGTCTTGTTGTGTTTTATCTATCGTTAGCTCGGTTTAGTCGTATTTGGTTAAGTGTACTTTGAGATAAAGGAAAATAGCAATTTTTAATTAATTGTACGAGTGATGGAAAGATTATACTTGAAGAAGTAAGAAACTGTCAATGCAGGAACATCGTGATTCATTCAACTGATTGATTCATGCTGTTCTATGAAACTTGTACGGTTGTGAGTTGAAAATCTTTATCACATGTCAAAACAAGAAAATAGCGTTTTCTATTTGACGAATAGCATTGCGTAAGTGGTTTTTCGGTTTTCCAGTTTTCTTTCATTCGGTTCATGTAGAACCCATCTTCCTATCTTCTAGATTCTTCCCACGGCTTTCAACCTTACAAAGACGGCTTTTCGTGGCACATTTAATTGATCCGCGAGTTGTTGTTGCATTTAAGCGTCATGCTCGTCCCACGTTGCTTGCGATTCGCTGTCATTACACTTTTTCACTGGTCTTCCACGTTCTTTGTTTCTAAAGTAAATATCACTGCTTTTGATTGTTTTATCCCTTAGCACTTCAATGGCTCCTTTGAGGCGATACTGAAAATTGACAGACTATTATTCAAAACAATTTGTTCATTATAAATGTTTGTAATTAAGAAGTTAGTAAAAATTTAAATGTTGCCGTACGATTAACAGTGTCAAATTTGATATTCACGAAAGGAAATGAACCACTTGCAGTGGAATTATTTTAGGACAGAAAGATGTTTCGAGTTGGGAATTAAAATTGCTTGAAGTGCGAAGGGTTAAACCACTCGAAGGACTGTGATTTATCAAGGCATTCTCACCGTAAATTTCGAAAAGCATTCGGTACGATTTGGCAGTAGTTTTTTTCAAATGGAAATGGAAAATCAATGCTGTCCGCAAATCGTAGTTTCCAGGCAGAACATTCGACATGTTCAACGCTATTAAAAACTATGGTGTTGTATGATACTTATGGAAAATCTTTATTAGATATCAAAGCAAGAAAATGTCGTGGTTTGACGGTAACTACATTAACAGCTAGTGCCACGTATGTGCAAATTCCGGTTTCATATTAGCAGATCTGGTAAGATTCCATAAGAGCAATGAGTCTGATATCTAAGATGCCTTAACCCTTTCGCTACGGGCGACTTCTCAGCCGCGGTACTCTCCCTGTACGAACCGCTGCGCCAAAAATGTGCACGGTGCTCGAGAATGATCGTCAGCGGCCGCGTTTATTGAAAACATGAAACTTCTTTTTAACCCTTTCGATACGAGCGCTTTGTCCACCGTGACAGTCTTGCTGTACGGGGCAAAATGCTTCAAAAATGCACACATAGCGCGTGGTCATCCTTTTTTGTATGAAGATTTTTCTGCCGTCTATAGCCGACGTTCGTACACACAGGTGGTCGCATGGATACCGTCTATAGCCGACGCTCGTAACGAAAGGGTTAAAGCAGATTCAGAACAAATGAGACTTAAACAAAGCAAGTCTAGACTGAGAACCAACAAGGGAACATATTCAGATGCGAAAATCCGATTTTGATGAAACTTATGGAAGCTTATAGCTTTATTGTTTAACACATTCGCGACGGGATGTACCACCGGTGGTACATTCTTGTCTGTCCAATGGGACGGGATGTGCCACCGGCGGTACATGGGCCTGATAAGAGAAAATACAAGAAAACAACACCCCACCCGACGGCGGGGACACTGAATTCAGGTCCCGTCGCGAACGTGTTAAAGAAAAAATTTTTGTTAAAATTTTCTTGCGCGACTACATTTCCCATTGAAAAACACACAATTTAAAGAAAAATTCAAATTTTTTCGGCCTCCGGTTTCCGAGATATCTCAAAAACACCCCAACTTTTAGGACTGTTTTCACTCCTTCAAAGTGGATAGTTGCCGATAAAACAAACACGTGTCAAATATTTTTCAAAAAACTATAAGCTCCCATAACTTTCATGAAAATCGGATTTTCGCATCTGAATATGTTCCCGTGTAAGATGTCCTGAAAAAAGTGTGAGAACGAGTCAAAGTCAGCAAATTAGCCCTACTAAAGACTAGGCTCCTACCCCTTCCGCGATTTCTCGCTTCTCTGTTAGACGCGGTTGGACCAACGGGAAACCTATGTCGCTAAAACGGACCCTATGATTCGATGGGGGGCTGTACAAGTGAAGAAAATCGAAGATAGATAATGGCGATGCTCACGACATTTCCGGGGACAGCTACCCAAGCTAACCCAAGAAAGTCATCCACGTCTGCTTACAATACTACGCTTAACACGTTGAGTGCTACGTCAGTCCCTAAGGACTGTCAGTGAACTTTCCATTCAGGCGGCGTCAGTCCCTGGAGACTGACAGTAGACTTTTCATTTGGACGGCGTGAATTCTAGGGACCAACAGCGAAATTCTCGTCTGGTCGACATCGGTACATGGGACCGGCATTGTTAAGGGTCAAATTATTAATGACAATTGAAAAATTTATATTAAAATTTAGTGAAGTTTATTAAAACATTTTAAGCAAAGATGTGGCGAGATTTGCACGTATTACAGTAAGTAGCAACTTGTTTTGTGAGTTAAATTATGTTTATCATATGTTTATAAATTGTGTACCTGTGCATTGGCTGCACCATTCTCACAGTCAAAACCACAAACGAAACGGTGAAACAAAGTAATACTCTGTTTATAGTCTTCAGTCTAGTGAAGTGTCGATCCTCTGCGTCGCACAGCCTAGTTTAGCGTTCGACACAAATGCTCACGCCTGAGCGGAAAGTATAGCAAAGTCAGCGCCGCACTCAACGTGTTAATGTTGTAAAACCCGGATAGCCTCGAATAACGAAGTCCGAAACCGTACTTGTACAGTCTTCGATATAGTAGTATCCGAAACCCGTGAAACGTATTTTGGTCATTGAAATTGACTTGCGCGAATAAGTGCACTGTTACGAGCCTAGGGCTATGCGGCTTTGCATGACCGGAGGTTGATTATGATTTTGGGGAATATATGTGTAGGGAGTCGTGGACTAACCGAAACGTCTTTCAAAACCGGGTCGCCACATTAGGTGTATAGGGATGTTCGTGGACTAACCGAAACGTCTTTCAG
>CM052099.1:3032013-3050881 GCA_028453745.1 Agapostemon virescens
CAACTACTAGTTATAAATTAGGAGGTGGAACAATTGAATTGAGAAACGAAGACTGGTAAAAGATAGTATATTACAAGCTAAGTTCTATACAATTGTAAAAGTGAATGTGTATTGCGTGGACGCTAGATCCAGCTCTCAGTTTGTCGCACTGAGTGTACGGGGGGCTGCTTAACCTCCTTACGATACGTACGCGGTTTACTTCTGCTTGAAAGAGAATTTAACTCGATCTTGCTATAACGTTTCTAGTCGAAAGTTGACGTGAAACTAGCCCCGTTTTCTGGGTCCGTCCGAGCCCTTTATATACCCGGATTTTCCTCAAAAATCGGTAGTGGGAGTGGCCACATGTGCCGTGGTTTCCGGGAAACTCGTCGGAGTCACCCCTTCGGTGGCGCCAGACTTACAATAAACAGATCCACCGGACGGGGCCAGCTGGCGTACACTCTCGGGAAGAGCAAGAAAATACGCCGGAGAAAACTCCGTACGTTACAGCACAATGAAGATGACCCTACTTCTTGGCGCAAGCGTCTCGGCGAGACCACTTTCGCAGCAAGCAATATCGTCGAGCAAAGTTGGTGCGAAGAAACCGAAAGTTAGAGGACCATCGTAATAGCATCTTCGTTAGTCGCCTTACAGGTGGAGAAAGAATCTGCGTCACTTAAATGTGAAAGTATTCAAGGGCCGAAAAAGAACCGACAGTTTATTTCTCAAAGGAATCACAGGCAGATAATCTTCGACGGTTGAAAAGTGTGTTGGAGATAACAGCCGCATCATCCCCTGCTAGCGACAAAGATATCTGTACGAGTTCTTTTTCCATGAAGAGATTCGTATCAAGCCGTAAAAGCCCACTCGGTGGTGCTGGTGTGTCGACGAAACTGCTCCACGTGTTCCTGCTGGTCTCGTATCGTTGCACACTATAATGCTGAAACGTCGCCGTGATTGCAGAAGCTTTGTTGCTGGCCTCGTGTCGTCGCATTTGCGATGCCGAAGCGTTATCGTAGGACTTCGGTCGGGTAGCTGTCGCGGCAAAGCAGAGCAATCGCCTTCGAGCCTTCTCGATCCGTAGATCGTTTAGTACTATCCCAGTATGGCCGTTTTGAAAAGGACTGTTGATGATGTCGTAACTCTGCGATCTCACGTTCTCTAAATGCCAGATGTCCACGGAAAATCGACGGTGGCTCATGCTGAGAGAGGAATTACGTTATACTCGGCAACTAGCGAAAAATATCTATGCTCCAGGTGTTGGTTTTGTAGGTGATTTAACTAATTTATTAAACATAAATCCGATTTACAAGACAATTCGTCAAAGGTTCGGCGAAAACTGTTTATCATTTCGGTTCGCCTTTGTCTCCTTAAACAAACATTGGAATAGTAACATACAAACTTCTCGTTGATCGCATTTCACAGTATACAGGGTGTAACGCAATCTACAGTTTCTAGATCGTTGCTGTTGGTCTCTTGATTGTTGAACAACCGTTATCGTCTC
Source organism: Agapostemon virescens (assembly GCA_028453745.1). Taxonomy (NCBI): domain Eukaryota; kingdom Metazoa; phylum Arthropoda; class Insecta; order Hymenoptera; family Halictidae; genus Agapostemon; species Agapostemon virescens. Next base: position 3,033,497 of record CM052099.1, read on the forward strand.
CTTTGGTCGTCATGTCGCGATGTGTTCGTTCCCAGAATCACCAGTTTCATGGCTGAAAAGTGTGCGCAGATAGCCACCGCAAGCCCGACAATGTCTCGCTTTCCATTAATTCAGGACAGTCGATATTTTAGGCACAGTGACTTACAGTGAGATACGAAAGTATTCGAACGCTCTCAAATAAAAAGTTTGACGCGTAAAAAACGCGAGGTCCATTAACAATTGCAAAATATTTTTATTTCTATAGTAATATACAACCATCACGGTTATACGTGTAAAATTGGAAGTGTCTTCGACAACGTAAATAATACTTATCACAGATTTGTCGCCGCACATTGGCTAAACGGACGCTACAAAAGTATTCAAACGACAAAACTTATAAACAAAACGATTCCTGAATTCAAAAATTTTAAACATTGGTTTCTTCGGTTGATGTTACACGCTTCCCCTGTTCGGCACAGCAAGTGTTAACGAAAGTGTAAATTTGTGTTAATAATATGTTAAAAAATGTCCGAAAACACTGAAGTCCGATCACTGATAGAAAACTGATAACAAAGTGGCACAATGAAGCTAAGAGCTATGACGAAATAGTAAAGTTATTAGGAAAGAGCAAATTTGCTATTCGCTACATGGTAAAAAAATTAAAAACAACTGGTGTTTTGCAAGATGAAGTCCGTTCTGGTCGACCCAAAAAATTAACGAAAAGGGAAGAGAATGTAATTGCGCGTGAAATAAAAAAAAGACCCAACAATTTCGGTCCCAAAACATGCTAGACTAGTCGCTGATAGTTTTGGAAACAATTTTCATGGTCGTATTCCCCGAAAGAAGCCATTCATTAGCAAAATCAACAATCTGGAGAGACTAAATTTCGCTAAAAAGTATATGAGCAAGGATAAGGACTTTTGGAAACGCATTAATTTTTTGGACTAAAGTCATAAAATGTCTTAAAATTGTCATAAAATGGCATGAAATTTAGAGCAAATCAAACGGAGAGATGGACCTTAAAAATCTGCGCCTAACCGTGAAACATACTGGTGGATCCGTAATGGCCTGGGGGTGTATGGCGGCCGACGGTGTTGGAAACCTTGTCATTATTGATGGAATATTAGATAAATATTAGTATATGCAGATATTAAGAGATAATTTATAGCAAACTGCGGAAAAATTAGGGCTAATTGGTGATTTTCATTTTCATCAAGACAATGATCCTAAACGTACCGCATATATTGTTAAACGATGGATCATTTACAATGTACCCCATATTTTAGAAGAACTTTCACAACATTCAGATATCAACCCCATTGAACACTTACGGACAGAAATTAGCAGACAACTTAATAAATATAATATTAATTCCAAGGAAGGGTTAAAAACGAAAATTTTAGATGTTTGGAATAATATAGGAAAAGAAATGACTGAAAATTTGGTAGACAGCATGCAACGACGTTTGTAAGTCATAATAAGTGATCATGATGGACCGACAAAATATTAAAACTATACTTTTATGTTAACAATAAATTACTCGTTTAACCCCTTGCCCTACAACAACGAGTCATACTCGTGATCAAGGTTTCGAACTGGATCTTATAAACATGTATTTCCTTCATTTTCTTTAAACGGTAATAACATTTTATTTAATTGATGATTGTATACGATCATTGGAGAAAAGCTAGGCACGCAGTGACTACAAATTTGTCTTTTCTTTTTGTCGTTCTGCGGAGGACAAAGAAAATCTAGTCACTGTCACTGTAAAATAAGTCGTAGGCCAAGGGGTTATCGTTCGAATACTTTTGTGGCATCTGTTTAGCCGCTATTCGCAACAAATCTTTCACAAGTATTATTAACGTTACCGAAGACACTTCCAATTTACCCGAATAAATATATTTCGTAATTGTTAATGTGACTCGCATTTTTTACGCATTAAACTTTTCAATTAAGAGCGTTCGAATACTTACCGTGACTCACTGTATGTGTTCCTGACATTTCACTATAACCGGGTAGTTCCAAATAACCCAGACCCATTCCCAGAGGAGCTATACGCGTAACGCATTCCCCCGCGTTAAAAGGACTAGGGCCCGCCGACTGCCAAGCGTTTCGCAATCAAATTCTTCCTTAGATTTGATCCTTCGAAAGTGGGACTATTCAGAATTATCCATAGCATAGGACGCGCAGGCGTACGCGCGCGAATTCTTCCTGTTGTCCGCTCCGTTTATTTTCTACGGTTTACAACAGGCACTCCCCTTGGAACTCCGTCAAGCATTCGTCCATGAAGTGATATCGCTGTCGATTCCGTAGCGGGAAATGGCATTAGGGCGAATTGCCAGCGGAAGAGTGTAAAAGGCGCGTGTCGGTGGTCCCGGCTAACAGGCTTGCGTCTAGGTGGCGCAGCAGAGGGTTGAAAATCAATACGTTCGTCTCTGACGGAAGGCAGGCCGACTTTACAGTACGCGGCTCGTGTGCACGAGGTAAACACGGCTCCTTCGGCAATTTGTATGGATTGATACGCGGCGAACTTCTCCCCGGTGAATCATGGTACGTTCTACAGGAGAGAGAGTGAGAGCGAGAGAGAGAGAGAGAGAAAGAGAGAGAGAGAGAGAGTGAGAGAGAGAAAGTAACAGCACGCGGAAAGAGCGAAACGGAATAAACAGTAAAGACCGGGGTCCCTCGCGGCGACGGAACTTGGACTAACACAATCTACGTGACGACAGATCACCGGTTGACAGTGTCTGACTTGGTTCGATTCAATTCTCGATCACAGTGACAGATCTTCCGGACCATACACGGTTTCTTAGCGAGACCGTTTTCGCTCGTTCGTTTCACGTTTGTGACGTGAAATGTGTTTCACATTTCTTTCTTTTATGTGCAGTACGGTTTTGTGAATTACGCCCTCGAGCTGCTGTTTGTGAAGACGTTTGGCATCGAGTCCTGGGAGGCGATAAAGTAAGTAATCCGCGCGAGATCGCCGTTAGTGCTGACTTCTTTGCATCTTGTTTCCGCGATTTCTGGTCCCGAAGGACCTTCGACTTACCGTGTCACGTGCTATTTGTGTGTATCTAGTAGCTAGTTGGCCCTTGGCAGGGCGCTTCACAGCTTCCGCACCATTCTCGGCGTTGTAACGCGCGGTTCTGATCGCGATCGCCGAATGGGACGCTTTGCGGTGTTCAGACCACGTGGTGTCACCATGCTTCTTGCTTGCCTTTAATTTCACTGCCGGTGTCACACTGCTCCAGCCTCGACGCATCTCTGACCTAAATCCTTTGCATTCTTTCGTGGAAATGTTGCTCGCACAGACCGCCAATTTTCGTGTCACTACCGTACGCCCCTGGAATTTATTTTTAATTACATCGGAATGGCTAACCGACGCCGCAAGAATCGTCGAATCTTTTATTCGAATGTCCTTTCCTGTGTTGCCGACCATCGCACATGCTCTTCCGAGTACTTTTAGTTTTTGGATATCATATCGTTTTTTACTTGGCTCTAATAATTTTATTATCCGTGACAAGGGTGGTTTCGTTTATTTCATTGGGTAAGGATTTATAGCGAGTTTATCCTTCTTGTTCATAGGAATCGAAATGTATTGGGTTGTCCGGAAAGTTCTTGCCGACTAACTTTTATTTTTTGTGAATATGTACCAAAACTTAAATACGTTGCGTTTCAATCTTCCGTCAAAATCGGCACGAACTTTCCGGACAACCCAGTATTGTTTTTAAGAGAATTCGGTCGAAGCTTGTACGTTTTATTTAATTCTGTCACAGCGGACCATTTTTACAATTTTATAATTTGTTTAGGCTGTTCAATGCTCTCTTTATCAAGTATATTTTTCGTGATACCGTTTTACACACAATTAGTTTTTGTTCTTGATCCTAATACAGCAGCTATTCGTTTAATTTAATCACTAGGATGTCGTATACAGGGCGAGGGTTAATAAACGTTGCGAGTAAATTAAAACACTGTTTTATTAATGAAACACTTCTCGATTTAACCCCGATCGAAGCAATGATCGAAGCGCGGTAGAGACTCGTTGAAAGTCTGACAACTGTTTTAGACGGAAATGCGAGACTGACTATACAGGGTGGTCCACGCAATGGTTTCAAGTCATAACTCCGTTATTATTGCATGTACGAAAAAATGCCAAAGGAGAAAGATAAATGGTTCGAAGAGCACTATATCTGTAGGTCTTTAAATTCTTTTTAGATGCAGCAGTGCATGTGCAGTTAACAATTGCATCACTTGTTTAAATAGAAATGCATATTTTCTTTTACACAGATCGATTCTTCTGTTCATTCTACGTAAAAAATGATTAGGATACAATGGCAAGAAAATGATCACATCTCGAGATATTTTCAAAAAATGTCTTTATTGAAGAAGATGCTCCAAACGCTTCTCCATTATATTCTAAACATTTCTGATAACGTTTTTTTATTGTTTGCATAATTGCGTTTAAAATTATCTGCAGTTATTGCTGCACATTCCAGTGTGATCGTTTCTCTCAGATTCTCTACAGAATCTATGGGATTTGAATAAATCCTATCTTTCTAATAACCCCACAGACAAAAGTCAAAGGGATGAGATCAAGTCAATCAGGTGAACGGGCTGGCCAACGTATTGATGTATTTGTTGCGATAACGTTATTGCAAAACTTATTTTTTAGAAACCGCATGGCTACTTGTGAGTTGTGTGCCGGTGCACCATCTTGTTGAAAGTATTTACAATTTATCCTGTCTCGGAGAGGAACGCCGTCGAGAAGAGAAGACAATTCAAATTCCAAAAAGTGCCGATATTTTTCTCCGTTTAGGGCACCATCGATGAAGTATGGACCAATAATATTGGTATTTAAAATCCCATAGCATACATTAATAGTGTAACTTATTTGGTGATGTATGTTTCTCATAAGGAATGGATTTCTTCTTGCCCATGTATGTTCATTATGACGATTAAAAATACCATTGTTGGTGAACGTACATTCATCCGTCCACAAAATCTGCCGCGGGAAATCTTCGTTCATCTGAATTTGGTTTAAAACAAATTGACAAAATTGCATTCGTCTTATTGAATCTCCAGCATGTAAGGCATGTCCAACACTAAATTGATACAGATAAAGCTTCTCTGATTTTAAAATTCGTTTCACACTACCGAGGCTTACATTGCATTCGCTCGATATTTCTCGTGCAGATGCTTGTGGTTTCCACTGTAAGTAAGCGAGTATGTTCACTCTGTTGTTTTCATTTCCTACTACTGGTTTTGGAACTTCTCTTTTGGGTTTGGTAAATGCACCATAGTGTGGCAAACTGTTATTCAATTTGAAAAACAATTGTCGCGATGGTTGCCGACGGTTTGGACATTTTTCCTGGTACAGTCTTGCGGCGGCATTCGCATCTTTTTCACACAACACAAAAGTGTCGTACATATCTTGTTTCTCACTGTTAGTAAAATACATTTTCTTATATTTAGTAAAATACAGTTACACTTTTTCAAATTCTTAGTTTTCGTACTCGAGTTACGATACGTGAATTGCTACTGAATGATGAAATTCTTACTCGTACAAATCAGTTTCTGTTATAATAACAATGTCGAAAGGGTGTTTACCTTTACAACATATTCATGAAGTGTTTGAGTATTTTCTTCAATAAAGACATTTTTTTTAAATATCTCGAGATCTAATCATTTTTTTGCCATGGTATTCTAATCATTTTTTACGTAGAATGAACAGAAGAATCGATCTGTGTAAAAAAATATGCATTTCTATTTAAAGAATTGTTAATTGCATATGCACTGCTGCATCTAAAAAAAATTTAAAGGCCTACAGATGTAGTGCTCTTCGAACTATTTATCTTTCTCCTTTGGCATTTTTTCGTAAATGCAATAATAACGGAGTTATGACTTGAAACAATTGCGTAGACCACCCTGTATAGTAACGTGGTGAAAGTCTATATGTATCTGGCGAATTTTGGAAAACTGCTAGACTTGAGTAGTAGTTCTTCAAAGGGAGAGGAAGTATGATTAGTGCGTCATAACACTGACTGTTGTGTGACTCGGGAAGGGCCGATCGAGGTTGCGTAGTCGAAAACATCTTACTCGCTAGTCGAAAATATCTTACTTATTACTTAAACGTAATATAGGTAGTTGTTCATCCAACAAGGAACTGTGCAATTAAAGGCGTCTTTAATACTCTAACAAGGGAACATATTCAGATGCGAAAATCCGATTTTGATGAAACTTATAGGAACTTATAGCTTTATCGTTTAACGCTTTAACTGCCAGAACAATAACCTCAAAAATTCCACAGAATCAAAGTAATTTATTTGATGAAACAATAATTTCAAATTTAAAATGCACGACACATAGTTATGCTTTGACCTTCTCGTATTCTCCGGATTTCAACTAAATGTAGTGTAACGATTAGATTAATGTACAAATTTATTTCTAAAGATGGACATTTAGAAATAAATGTCAAATTTATTTCTCTGTCACCCAAATGTGGGTAGCATGGCAGTCAAAGTGTTAAACAAAAACCTTTTCTTAAAATTTTCTTGCCCGACTACATTTCCCATTGAAAAACACACAATTTAAAAAAAAATTCAAATTTTTTCGATCTTTGGTTTCGGAGATATCTCAAAAATACCCTAACTTTGAGGGCTGTTTTCCCCACTTCAAAGTGGATGGTTTCCGACAAAACAAACACGTGTCAAATATTTTTCAAAAAACTGTAAGCTCCCATAACTTTCATGAAAATCGAATTTTCGCATCTGAATATGTTCCCGTCTAAGTCGAAATAGACTCGGGCACCGCGATCGGAGGGTTAACATTTGCGGAATGTCTACGTTTACAATCTTAATGATTGTTGTTGAGATTATGGAGTATAAATACAAATAACTGCACCACTTTATTTATAATAAATGCTTTATTTTAACACTTTGACTGCCATGTCACCCATATATGGGTGATAGAATTATTTGTCTATGTTCAAAAATAAATTTCTACCTTAATACATTCGTTGCATTCAATTTAGTTCACACCTGGAGACTACAAGAAGGTTGAAGGATAACTATGTGTCAGACATTTTAAGTTTTCAATTGTAGCTTCATTAAATAAATTGATTTTATTTTATAGAATTTTTAAAGTTGTTAGTTGGGCAGTTAACGTGTTAAACTGAAAGAAAAAAACGTCTTTACTGTTCGAATCGATCATAGAGAAAGAATTCTAAAGAACTGTTGGCCAAATATCGGTGGACGAGCTGCAACAAAGTAATCGGTACTGCTTTCGAACTTCTAAGAATGTTTCATTGTTTTGCCGCAGATTCGTACTGCGTTGATTCAATCTGCCACGGGGGAAATATACAAAGTAAATAATTATAAATAAAAAATATTAGAGTATGTAATTTTTGTCGAGTTCCGTAAACCTATTGAAAAGAAGGTACCATTCTCTGCTAAACTTTTTATAAGAACAAACTTGGGAACTTGGAAACTTCTTCAGAAACTGTTTTCATTAAATAGGTATCTTAGAATCTGTATAAAGATCCCCGAAGACAAGCGTCGGCAATGGTTAACCCCTTGGCATACAATGACGACTGTTATACGTCATCCATTTCATGTACCATTGTACACTTTGACATCTCCGAGATGTCAAGACCTGTCTCTGGCGGACGCCGAAAATTATGCATCGATGTCGATTCGATTCGAGTACCAAGGGATATAAAAAAAGCTCTTTTGACATAGCTGTTTATAATGCTTATGATGTTCTGTATTCTAAGTTGCCCAATTCAACAAACCAATCGATTGTTGATTTTCGATCAAATATCGCAGAAGATATGCTATACAATTTGTCACTTCCTAATTACTCGACACGCGACAGCCGGCGCGATATATACCTTCCACTAACAAAAAGAAACATCCTGCCAAGAGATGCCACGTGTGTATAAAAAATAATGTAGGAAACGAAACAACTTGGCAGTGTAAAAAGTGTCTAATTTCTTTGCATATTCCAAAATGCTTTGAAATGTATCATACTTTACAGAATTATTAATTTATTATTTTATAATGTTACTTAATTACTGTCCATTAACATTATATATTAACCTGATTAAATATTATATAACAACATAAATTTCGAAATAAAATGTTCCGTTTCCGAGCGTGCATACATATACAGGGTGTCCCATATAAATGGGAACACCTAAATATCTTTCGTATTTACAGTCCTATCAGAAAACTTCAAAGGACAAAATGATACTATTGCAGGGAGGCAATATAATGGTGAAGAAAAAAATTTGTTATGTTGTGTTTTTTAATGAAATTTTAAGGTCACCGATGTTTTTTTAAATGTAATAGTATATTTTTCTTACGATAGCATGATAGACAATAAAAAACTGAAGTTAGTGGATACCATCTTTTTGGCCTTGAAGTAACCTTGAGCAAGAATAATCAAGTTGAAGCGGATGAAATGTGGAAGTTTAAAACTTACGTGTTTCAGCAAAGATTGCGCGCTGTTTACGTGGGGTTGACCTTTACATATCATAATACATGTTCGGAATGTTGACCATCCTCATTTATGCAATGTTGCAATCTTTTAATAAATGATCTGTAGGCATTGTCGACTTCCTGAGACGTAATTGAAGCACATGCTGCAGTAATCCTTTGCCGCATATCCTCTGGCGTTGTGGGTTTACACTACCGGTATTTTTAAATTGTTTTACCACGACGGAAAATGCGTGTAACGAAGAACAAATACGATTCACAAATTTTTCACGATACAAACGTACTGTTTGCCTCAAAAATTGGTGGCTTTCGCCATAAGTGAAAATCATATCGATTCGTTTCTGTACAGTATAACGCATTGTTATCACTTTCACGTTTCGAACTCGAATAATGCAGAAGGAACAACGTACTTATTCTAACCGATTCACCTTCTGTTAACGATCTCAATGATACATACTCCAGCATAAACATACGCTGTTTACTATGAAAACTATTTCGAACATTTATTATGATATGTGAAGGTCAACACAACGTAAACAACGCGCAATCTTTGCTGAAACACGTAAGTTTTAAACTTCCACATTTCATCCGCTTCAACATAATTATTCTTGCTCAAGGTCATTTCAAGGTCGAAAAGGTGGTATCCACTAAATCCAGTTTGTTATTGTCTATCATGCTATCGTAAGAAAAATATACTATTCCATTTAAAAGAACATCGGTGACCTTGAAATTTCATTAAAAAACACGACATAAAAATTTTTTTCTTCGCCATTATATTGCCCCCCTGCAATAGTTTCACTTTGTCCTGTGAATTTTTTTGATAGTACTGTAAATACGAAAGATATTTAGGTATTCCCATTTATGTGGGACACCCTATATAACTGTTCTGTTGAGCCAATTAAATAGTATGCTTCGGACGCGTCAAATTTCATTTTATTTGGACGTCAAGGGGTTAAGCCATACGTTGCTGCTTCGTTTACTAACCTTATAGTTTTAACAAAGGAACAACAGAATCTACAACAACATAAAAAATGTGTTCTGCGAACGCGCAGAAGCAATTTCGTATCTGTGGATAATACATTTATTGATAAACCGAGAAGTAAATAACGTATGCAATAGAATCTAAGAGAATTCGATTCTCTCTATATATTCACAAAAATTTGTTTCTTCAACCAGGATAAAGAATAAATGGATAACGTGACATTCAAAGCGTTCAATAGCGCGCCGAGCGAAATTAATAACTTGAATGGCAAACATGCCTTCCGCGAGCTCCGTTGATTAGATTTGAGAATGGAATTTCGGGGACGTGTGAAAATGTCTCGGAGATGTACAATGAGTCGAAACGATTGAAATTAATTATTTCGTGTGATCGAAATCGAATATTTTCTCGTGGGAGCATCAAAAGCAATTTTCAAGAATTTATACGTTTATAGGTAATACTTTCAATTCAACGAATACGGAGGACATCTACTGACATGGTTTATGTATTGGATGTAGCACAATTTTGTAGAAAAGCTAATTTGATTTTCACATTCGAACCTTAATTCAGTGGGTATTTTATACATTTTTTGTTGGAAATTAAATTAATTTTCCGACGGCACTATGCATCGTGTAGAGCTAAAAGCATTGTCCAAATTTCTAAAATTCGTTGAACATTACATAGATTTCGAACTCTGATAAGTGTCAGTAATTTTTTCATATTTTTTTACAACTTGGAAGAGTAAAAATTTAATAATACCATATGCGTGTGAAGATTGTTAGAAAAATTATTCTCTATTCTATTTATACTCTACTATACTCTATTTATACTACGTCGTTGTTGGCCATGAGCTGTTTTGTAAACAATTCGGTATGTAAGCAGAATCGAAACTTCCAGAAGATATCGATCGGTCCAGAACCGGTTTTAACTGAAAATTGTCAGATTCGATGTTTCGAGAAGCTGCTGGTGCCATTCAGAGAATTATCGATCGGCTAATAAACAATTGGTAAATCAGCGGTTTTCGCGCGTCTCGACGTTTTGCGAAGGAATATCGATTGGAGAAAAGGATGATCGATGTCTTTTGTCTTCGTCTTTTCTTCGTCTCGTTACAACGATTAGATTTTGTTGAATTCGAAAACCATTAAAGTTTTCCAGATACTACAAGCACAAATTCGTCGGATATGTTATTAACATTAGGAGCACAAAAAGCGCATATTTGAACGAGAATGTGTCTATTGAAGTTCATCGCCTTTACTTCACAACAATGTCATTCAGATTTGAGTATAGTGAAGTCTTGAAAATATCTAGCCAAAACGTTGTCACTTGAAGAAATAATTTTTCATCATTTATTATGCAATTGTTTCAAACAAATGAGAAGTCCTTCTAGTGAACACATATGTAAAAATTTGAAAAAGCGACGACGAAATATAGTCCTAAGTCTCCCTTTTGCAAATTTCTTTTTAAAAATTACGAGATTGGAACCTTTTTAGTTTTGTTGTTCACACATCTGCTTCTAAAATTCATTGAACATTACATTAAATATGAACTTTGATGAGTGTCAGTAATTTTTTCATATTTTTTTACAACTTGGAAGAATAAAAATTTAATAATACCATAAGCATATGAAGATTATTAGAAAAATACAAAGAAAATATTATTTTTGCGGTTATGTTTACATCTTCTACCTGCCAAGATAAATCGGCATCGTGTAATGCACGGTTTTTTGATCCGATATGTTTGAAAGGACTTCTAAATAGGGTCAAAGTAATCGCTTATACGCCGGCAACGCATGAACACAGCCTTCTGTGCTCGCAAATTAGCTTCGGGTAAATACGGATTGGATAATAATCTCTGTGAAAGATTTATAAACAATGCTTTATCCAGTGCCTCTTAATCTCTGTGAATATTTCATGAAAATGCTTTACGGTTCGTCTCAGTTTGTTTCCGCGTTGAAAGCGTTATACGCCGATCCTTTGTGATGATACCAAGGCTATGCGATCCTTATGCGCTTCCACTTTGGCGATTTCAATTTGCAATTTTATACAATTTGAACACGAGCATTTGCGAGCACTCCGGTATCAGCATTTTTCATTTATTCGCTTATTTACTTTGAATTACAGCGCCTTTATCAATTCTCACTTTGGTATCTACTCGAGATGATTTTATAAAATTGTTAAATTTTAATTGTCGCTATTATGTCAATAACTTTCGCCAGTACATTGGTTTTATTTTAAGCCACAGCTTGAAAAAGTTCAAATTTGTTTGACGTATTTTCTTCATTTTCTTTTCGTCGCAAAAATTAGGTGATCGAACTTTCTCGAAGTTCTGAATATTCAATGTTTCTCGAGCGAACTTGTGCAAGGATAAATAATTAAAAAATTGTTGAAATAAAGAAAGTTCTGTGTTTAGGCAGCTGCAAAAAATTTCTGATCGGGTAATGATAACCTTCGCCCGCCTTTAATGTACTCGGTGTAATATTAAAAGAGAAGAGGCATTAAGCCCCAGGGAGTGAAAGTGATAGAATGAAGAAAACTTAGAAGATCGAGTTACCTTCGTCATTTCTTCTATTGAATATCATGCGTTAGATTTGTTCTTAAAATGAGACAAGTTTTATTCGTGTCACTGTCAAATTCCTGACACATATTATTAGCGATTAGCATAAACACTTTTTACCGTTTTATCTTTCTGTGGAAAGGTTTTATAGAAATTGCTCCCATGCTTTTGTAATGTTCGCAGACGTTAGTGACATTTGTGCGGCACAGACACATACACACGCATACGTAAAACATTATTCCTTAGATCTGACATATGGACCGTTTATTTTGAAATTTATTTATTTTATATTGTTATTTATTTTATATTATTTTGAAAGACCGAAATTGATTTTGAACCTGGCTTCCATATCTTTTTTAATAATTATTACATCATAACTACTTATGTTACGAACGATTCCGTGAATCTCGCCAGCATCAGTGTAATGGCGATAAATGAGCGGCCGGCAAAGTGTTAACGCCGGTCACTGTACCTGGTAATTAATTGATTTCTTTAGGAACGTTGCATCTATCGCGGAGCTTTTCTAATTTGGTGCATTTTGAAAATGTACGTTGGATAGCCAGTGGTGCATCGTAAGGTTCATTTTGTAAAGTTTTGTTTGGATAAGTTGATCTTAATAGGTTTTCTATGCTTCCTGCTTCTATGTCTTTCCTGTTGCTTAGTGACTCAGGGAATAAATTGAAATATTGCATTGTTGCTTTGTATGATGTCATAGAGTTTCACTCTTTGCACTCGAATCGTGCCGCTGAGGGTAAATTAAAAATTGCCATACTATAATTTAATATTGAACCTACCACAGAGGGTCGAATAATCCTTTTCAGATTTTTTATTTTGTAATTATTGATGTTATAAAATAGCCTTTATAGAAATCGATTCAGTAGATCTTTCTAATGAAAATCGCAAATAATCCAAATGAATTAATCCTTGACATTTTTATAAGTCAATATACACCAGTCTATTTTAATGCTCGATAGACAGTGGGGGACAAAAGTATTCGTACACTCTTCAAACCTAAATAACTTTTTTAAGATTGGACCAAACGTCTTGACTTTTCTTGAACAATTAGTTGCATTGATTTATTAAATGATATACAAAATATATTTTGTAAATATTGGAATTGATGTAAATTACATGACCAATAAAAAAGGAAATTTTTTAATATTTTTTATTTGAGCCACGCACAAAAAATTGTAAAAACGCATCTGGTAGATCTATGATAGTTATACCCATGCAGAAAAATTCATTAAAATCGATCGACGTACACACAAGTTACGTGCCATCGAAAATGGTGAAAATTGCAATTTTTCACGATTCTTGATCAGTTTCTGCTTAAACTACAAAAATTCTTACATCTTTCTACGCGTGCCATTTTTTCCCGCGTCAATCGATTTCGGTGAGATTTTCAGCATGTGTATAACTAACACAGTTTTGAAAAACGCATATTTTAAATTTTCATTACGAATTGAAATAAAAATGTTTTAAAAAATGTCTTTTCTACTTTCCCACGTAATTTCTACCAGTTAGAATTATTTCAAAATTATTTTTGCATATCATTTAGTAAATCAATGCTGCTAGTTGCTCAAAAAAAGTCAAGACGTTTGGTCCAATCTTAAAAAAGTTATTTAGGTTTGAAGAGTGTACGAATACTTTTGTCCCCCACTGTATTTAGGGTTGAAACAGTGTTTGCATCACTATGTTTGCATTTAAGAAGTCGATAAAAATTGAAATGCTACGCGTATGAGTAATAGTAGTGAACTTTCCATGGACGGAAGGGAATGAATCATGTATAGTGAAACTATTTTACGTAAAAAAGTGTCTCAAATTTGAAAATAAAATTGCTTCGAGTGCTAAGGGTTAAGGTTTGTATGCGAAGGTAGCACAAAGATACTGTTATTTATTTAAAGATACGGAATTACAATGTTTGCGATTTCTGATGGTTTTGCGATTTTTAAATGATTGTATGTTCGGGTTATAGTATGATGGAACATTTGAATGTTTGCGATTTCACTAATACCTAATTTCTAGCTGTTTGCAATTTCTGAGGTGGTTGATTTCTTAGTTGTTCGCGTTTTAGTATGATGATAACTTCTGGTTGTTCGCGCTTTCGTATAATGTTAACTTCTGTCCGAGTCTTTTTGTGTTTTGTCCGTCGTCACCTCGGTTTGGTCATGACCGATTAAGGGTAGTTTGAGTTGGAGGAAAATAGAAATTTTTAATTGGTTGTAGGAGTGATGGAAAAAGTATATTCTGTTGAAGAAGTAAGGAAAAATCTAATTTAAACACATAAGGCGCGCTCTGTCCTTATCTGACATGGAGTATCTTCCGTCGGGAATCTAATGAGTGGAGGGGATGCGTTACGCCTATTGGTTACGGATAATTCGGAGAGAACCGTTTCACCTCAGTCCGGTGTAAACCTTCGCATACGAACGACGTCTACAAACATCTCCATTTATATAACTTTAATTATATTTAATAAATACCATTTAATACTGACTCTGTGCTGACTCTACTACAGAAAACCTGAACATATTCGAAGGGGTAGGAAACTGTCAATGCAAGAATACATCGTGATTTATTGTTTGTCGTTTCATCGTTTTGTTGGGTGTGTCGTGTGTACGGTGCTTGCAGAATGATCGGTTCGACTTAAATGGTTTATTGCATCTCTTTTGTGTACGCTCGTTAATTTCTTGAGAACAGGGCAAAGCACGTGCAACCTTCAACATTGCCGTCGCAACAAGGTTATTCAATCGTTTTGCCATTTTTTAAGTATTCTGCGTTAAAAGGCGCAAGGAAGTTCTTATCGAAAGATTCCTTAAAATAAAAAAAGATAGTAGAATTTTCAACCGGAAAAGTACGAGACTTAAAAGAATGATTGTGTTTCGCGAACGATAATGACGCAAGCCGGAAACTAGGCCACGAGGGCCCAAGAATCTGTCGACTATTCTTTCTGTCCCCGGTTGAATCAACAAGTTTGCGTAATAAACCTCTGTTTACCTGAACCTCGGAGTGTATTGATCCTGCTATAGTAAGTCGAAATATTCGTTCCGTTTGTTTGTCGACATGCTCAAAGGTCCACACTTCTCTAGTCCCTTAAATCCCGGCCGGCACGACATTGCATAAATATTTCGCTGTTTACACGTCAGACTGACTATTCCTCTGTAGCACTGCTCGAGGAAATCGCGTTACGGGTTTCGTTTATTCGCGCAAACAATGTCCGTTACTGAAACTTTTCGAGCCTCTGCCTTCTCCTTTCCGTGCCGAGTCGCGAAACGGAAAACGAATAACCCGCGGGAGAGCGAAACTTTTTGCGCGAGCACAACCGGAGGGGAATCTACGATCCCCTACGATCTATACGTTGTCGACACGGACGAGACGAAAGGCAAGGAAGGTTGCCGTGACAACTGACTCGTAATACTGGTTTACAACACCATAAACCTGCTGTCTCGCTGTAAAACACGCGGCTAGCATCGGCGGACGCGTGTCCTAAAAGGACAATTCCACTTTCAAACGGTGTTTCCGAAATGACGGGTCCTAAGGTGTCCACAGATACATTCTGCAGGGAATTCGAAACAAAATTGACTTTTGTGATTCCGACGACAGTTTAATGGCCTTAAAATTGTACAATTTTTTTAAATCACTTAGCCCACGATTTATTAGCTGTTTGTGCTCACCAATCGTGCTTTTATCCGTTTAACACGTCCAGTGCTAGACCGTTTTTTAAAGACTTTCCATTCAGGTCGCGTGGGGCGTATGCGATCCACACTTTAACGATTAAATAAGTAATAAAATCTCTGCTGTTTCAACAAAAGGCAGTCGAAACTATGTGATAGCTTAGGTGATAGTTTAGAAAGTGATAGAAAGTGACAAAACGTGATAGTTTAGGCTGTTTACGGCATACGCTGCATAGTAATGTGGCGGCTGTACCTCATGCGCTCACCGACAGAGGGACAGTAGGACGAGACTTTCGCGTTGGTACCTGATCCGCTTTCGATTCGCATATGTACCGTCCTTAATACTTTACTGATCGGCAATTTTACACAAAAACTATGCCATATCACCGGCTATTATTTTGTAATTGAATATGGAAGTAAAGTAAAACATTCTAAATAAATTCCAATAGATTTTATTTATACTGAATGAAATGAAATTAACTTTGGACATATTTTTTATATTACTTTTAAAATATTGCGCAAAGCTTTTGCAATATTCTATATCGTCCTGGGTTTCATAAATTGAAATAGATAATACAAGTGAAATGACGAGTTAACTCGTCGTCGATCAACAACGTTTGGGCATGAAAAGACGAGTTAACTCGTCACTGGTCACCAATGTGTTAAGATTCTTATAATTGACTGTATGATAAAATTTTGAAATATTCTTCGCTTTTCAATTAAAACTGCAAGCAGCCTGAATAGAATGTTTAGCATGGGTCATATACGACCCACGTGGCACGGAACATGTTACATCCTTTAGCACCTACCACCTTCTGACACGCGTTTGAACTTGCTATTCCGATTAACATCGATTCTTTCTTGGTTTTCTTATTAACCTCTTCCACAGCGATTTATTGTACGTTTGCAGCGATTATAGCTTCTCTGTGGTGTTTAGCATTTTTTAGAAGGAGAAAAAAGTTTATATTCGTTGTATGTATATCCAGATATTTAGAATCGTGCGTCCGTAGAACACCCGTTTCGTGCTCAGTTTACATCCGAACATCAGTAGGATTAAAATTTCTTATGGAGTTTTTTAGGATTTAAATTTGGATGATTTAGGAACGTCTATTTCTTACGTATTATATGTCTTTGCGATTTCAATTTCTTGTGGTTTACGAACACTCGCTTCTCATGTCTTAACACATAGAGCGGGTTTGTACGTCCGTCACTTGAATTGAATCCGAAAGCTTGAACGATTTTGTTTCTATTTTGCGTTTCTGTTAAATTGTACATGACGAATATTCAATCAAAATATACCATTTTACAAAAATGTATAAGGTTTTAAATATTTTCTTTAGCTACTTATTGTTAAAAAAACAAGCAAATGAACTCATAATTAATTAAATGGCTCATATATCGCTGGCGTTCAATGTGTTGAAAATGTTCCCAAGATAAAATTTCAACTGTTCTAATACCTTTCGTATCTCTTAACACGTTGAGTGCGGAGACATTTTGTTTAGCTTTCGCGTCACATTTTATTTACCTTTAAACGGAAATAATACAATTGTGCATAAGCAAAATACTCGCTTAGCCCATTTGTGCTTTTCTGTTTCAATCGAATCTATTGAAATAGTGTGAATATTTCTTTCTATTATATGAATTATCTATAACATTTTAATTTGTAAATTTGATACCGTCAGTCTCCAGGGACTGACATAGCATTCAACGT
>CM052099.1:3055881-3080402 GCA_028453745.1 Agapostemon virescens
CTGAAAATTGACAGACTATTATTCAAAACAATTTGTTCATTATAAATGTTTGTAATTAAGAAGTTAGTAAAAATTTAAATGTTGCCGTACGATTAACAGTGTCAAATTTGATATTCACGAAAGGAAATGAACCACGTGCAATGGAATTATATTAGGATAGAAAGATGTTTCGAGTTGAGAATTAAAATTGCGTAAAGTGCGAAGGGTTAAACCACTGGAAGCATTGTGATTTATCAAGAGTATCTCACAGTAAATTTCGAAAAGCATTCGGCGCGGTTCGGCAGCAGTTTTTTCAAATGGAAATAGAAAATCAATGCTGTCCGCAAATCGTAGTTTCCAGACAGAAAATTCGACGTGTCCAACGCTATTAAAACCCATTTTGTTGTATGAAACTTGTACGGTTCCGAGTTGCAAATCTTTGTCAGATGTCAAAACAAGAAAATGGCGTCAATGACGATGTTTGACGGTAACTACATAGACAGCTAGCGCCACGTGTGGGCAAATTCCGATTTGATGGAATTCTTGAATGTTCATACTTTCTGTAGTATGCAACTTTTAGTTTGTTGTTTGCGATTTCTGTTTCCTAGAGCTTCTGGTTGCTGTTCGCGACTTCTGTTAACTTCTGTCAGGGACTTGTTGTGTTTTATCTATCGTTAGCTCGGTTTAGTCGTAATTAGTTAAGGGTACTTTGAGGTAAAGGAAAATAGCAATCTTTAATGAATTGTACGAGTGATGGAAGGAGTATACTTGAAGGAGTAGGAAACTGCCAATGCAGGAACATCGTGATTCATTCATGCTGTTCTATGAAACTTGTACGGTTGTGAGTTGAAAACCATTATCAGATGTCAAATCAAGAAAATAACGTCAATGATGCGGTTTAACGGTATCTACATTGACAGCTAGCGCCACGTATGGACAAACACCGGTTTCAAGTTTACAGACCTGGTAACGTGTTCCCGCGCACGACTCGCGCTTATTCTGTGTGATAAGCTCGAGAATGTCTTGTGTGAAGTAGCGAATAAATATATTACAAAGAACATTGAGTGGCTCTAAGTATTAACCCTTTGCACTCGAAGTTTTATTAACTCGAAAATCAAGGCGTTTCTTCAGACCTAGGCCATTTCCATTTTATACGATTTACTCTATTTTATACTTATGGAGTTTTGTAATATTAATCGTCCTTACAATGATTAAGTTTTTACAAATTTCTTAAATACAAGCATAGTGATGTAGAAATTTTTTAAAATAATTATGTGGTAAATTTCCGTGGTGCCTTGGAGTCACCAGTCGAGTGCTACGGGTTAAGTTTTATCATTATTTTTAAGGCATTTCCGATAACCTGCTGTTTAAAAGTATTTCATATACGTTCGTATTTACTTAAATAGTAAAAAGTACTTGTTACCTAACACAGTCAATGTTACCTCTTTGCACCATTTTTCCCCGAATTTTCAGTGATTTCAAGGTCATAGTATAATATATTGAATTTATCCTGACGTCAATAACAATTCTATGATGTAAAAAATATATGGTGCAATTTTAAAAAAGTAAAAGGGACCTTAAGATGTTTAGGACACGAAATTTTATGTGTTTCAAATATATTATAGTATAGGTATAGTATAACAACATATGTTCCAATGTTGAAATGAACACTCGAGCTTTTTCGAAGTATTGATTAAAAATAGACGATGACAAAATTGAGCATTATTTTGTTTAACATTGATTAAGGCGAAAAGTGTACAAATTAAATAAATAAAAACTATGCTTCTAGGATTTAAAATAAGTTTGTTTATCATTACAAAATGAGGAATTCTTTAAGTTCATTAACAGTGGAGATATACAGTAAAAACTTCTCGAATATTAACGTCAGCCACTATAGCTTAACCTTTAACGGCGCTAAAAATTGCCATCATATTATTCAAACAATTTTTACATTGCTAGGTTTGCAGTTAAGAATTCGATAAAAATGTTAATGTTCTAAGAACGAGTAATAGAAATTAATTTTATACGTACAAAAGTAAATAAATTATATATAATGGAGGCTATTATAGGTAAAACTATTGTTTTGATTTTCGAATGGAATTGCTTCGAGTGCAAAGGGTTAAAATGATATAACTGTACGCGGTGAGTGAAGACCACAAATACCTTCAGTTGGACTGAATACAGAGGAACGTACATTTTCGCAAAATAACTTGTTTACGGACCACGACAATATACCGCAGAATTGCGAGGTGGGTGGTTTGCGCGACACTAGAAAAGCAGCGAGATGTGGGTTACCGGTGAAGCAAGATCGCACGATGATTCTTAAAAGCTCCGCTAGAAAGGGTCACTTTAGGCGTCCTAAATGACGTTTCACCGTTTGCTTCTTCGCCTCGCGTTTACAAATTGCGTCATATAATTTTCGAGATTCTACTCGTTCGCTTTGCAGTCTACGGAAACCGCAGCAGGGCTTTTCCTGTACACCGTTTCCCATTCTAAACTGTGTAAACCGCTTTAGTCTCGCCGGTGGCGCCTAAACATGATTTACACCATCAATCAAGGGTCGTAACAGTCTAACGATCTCAAAGATTTACTACCAACCGTTAGACAGCGAACACTTTCGCCGATTTTCTGGTACCTATAATCAAATCTATTCAAATATTCGGTGCAAGGAAATGTTCTGTCATTCTTTCTTTAAATTCAAAATTGTATATTTATGTGGTTAAATATTATTGATTAATGAACTCCGAGAATGTGTACAATATTAATATATGTTCATGTGCTGTGAGCCATGAAAATATTCGGACACTTTTTAAAATGGAATAACTTTTTCAAAATTGGACCAAGCAACTTGAACTTTTTTCTAGATGATAGTAGAACTAGCTTACTAGACAGTATGCGGCAATTTTTTAAATAAAAATTTCAATCGTTTGAAATTATAAAATAAATGAAAAACATAATACTTTTAAACTTCCTTATGTGAGCATTCAACGAAAATTTAGATAGTGCTTCTTGTCGATCTCGGTAACTTACATGTATGCTAACAATTTTATCAAACTCGGTTGTCAGTTTTATCAAAATCTACAGATTACAGTTAGGGTTGAAAAGTCATGAAAAACTGCCATTTTTACTATCTTTAATTGTTTGTGGTTCATAAAAACGACAACCGATTTAGACGAAATGTTTAGCATGTATGTAAATTACGAAGGTGTGCAAAAGGCGATGTTTAACACGGTATACGCTATATCAGTCCCTGAGGACTGGCAGTATCAAATTAACAAATTAATGTGATATATATAATGTACATAATATTAAGAAATATTCTGACTCTTTTAATAGATGTGAATAAACAGCAAAGCACAAATAGGGTGAAACGAGTCTTTTGCTTGTGCACAGTTATATTCTTTCCCCTTCAAGTTAACCCTCTATGACCCACATTCTTTCCTAAAATATAAAAAAATGTATTCAAGGGAAAATCAACAATTACAAACCTATCTATGCAGGTTAAAAGAAATTTACCAGTTTAAATAATTTTATTATAATTTCTAACTTTGTAACTTTGCAGTGACAACGGCTTACGATGTTTGCACATGTGTGCATAAAAGCTTAAGCGTGATATTCCATAAAACAGAACATTTTATTTTTGGAAAATCTTTGTTGGCTGATACCTAACCGCATATGTATTGGTATAGTCAACTACATCACATATAATTTCTCTATCAAATAGTTTTCGAAAATAGGTCAGAGAAGAGTAAGGACTTCGAGGTCTTCGGGACAATCTTATTTCCAAGGGCGATGACAACTATTATTCGTCTGGAATACTGATTGCTAATCGCAATTTTTCACGATTCTTGGTCCATTTCTGCTTAAACTCCACATATTCTTACACTTTTCTACGCGTGTCGTTTTTTTCTGCGCCAATCGATTTCGATGAAATTTTCAGCATGCGTACAACTAACACAGTTCTGCAAGATGCATATTTGAAATATTCATTACAAGTTGAAATTAAAATATTTAAAAAAATGTCTTTCCTACTTTCCCACGTAATTTGTACCAATTAGAATTATTTCAAAATTATTTTTTTATATCATTTAGTAAATCAATGCTTCTAGTTGCTCCAGAAAGGTCAAGTCGTTTGGCTCAATTTTGAAAAAGTTATTTCATTTAAAGAGTGTCCGAATACTTTTGTGAGCCACTGTATTTTGGGTATAGGATATATAATTCTGAAAATAGAAGAAAGCACATTCATTATCCTAATTATACCTATATAAAATCTATCATAATAGCCTATATCCTAATTATATCTATATAAAATCTATCATAATAGCCTACTGTAACCTGAAAGTCACAAAACTGTATCATATACCAAATAGTAACGTAATAATTATTCAAATTGCGAACAAATTAGTTGTTATTGATATGCAAACCCAAAGCTATTATGTACGCTTTGTTTTGTTTAATAGATAGAATATAATAGAATAGATAGAAGCACAAATAATGTAAATTGCACAAAATGGTTCCGTTGATTTCTATCTTTAGATAACTTGCAAGACATTTACTTTGATATTTCAGGTTGACGGTGTTGCCAATCGTTATCAATATTGTTATTTGTTACCTCGGAGACATTATATAATTCAGACGTTAAAAAAGTAAAATCATTTGGTAAAATGTCGATATATTAACATGTGACCTGAAAGTTACACGGCTCTAGAGAGGGTTAAATGAAATGTGATGTGGAAAGTAAACAGAATAGCTCCCGTTCCACGTGTTAAATTTTGGTTACAAGCACGAATAAAAAAGATTAAGAACATTATTTTTTATTTCATTCATTATTCCAACCAACTGTAGATATTACAAAAAAAGTTTCGTATATTATCTAGCAGACGGTCTGCAGTTATCTGAAAAATAAATTCAAATTGCTGGGTTCAATTTTGAAAAGGTTATTCCATTTTAAAAAGTGTCCGAATATTTTTCGTGGCCGACTCTATGTTCGTTCTCGATTCTCATGATCTGTGAAACGTTATCATGAACGTCAATCAAATGGTCTTGCGTGATTCGAAGTTATTGAAGTAAAAGTTGTTGAAGTTATTGCGGGTTTGCATAACACACTGCTAAAGTTTTTACTGATTGGCCAGCGTTATTTCCTATATATGACTTTTATAGAATATGCAGAGTTTCAAATGCTTTATGGGATCACACATCGTAGAATAAATTAACCCTTAGCACTCTAATAAAATCGATAAACCATAAATATGCAAGCGACTTGATATTTATGAACAAGGGTATATCATTCTGGATCAAAAAGACGTCAAGTTCCATCCTCTTAGAATTAGGAACTGTTGCTTCGATGTGACTTGCAAAACATTCGATTACACTTCAATAAAAGAAATTCATTGGTTCAAGAGAACAACAACATTGATCTCGAGAATATTTATATTTTGAAATAATTAGATAGTTTGATAACGAATGGACGAAGGTTTCATTGAAGCTACCGTGACGTAGTTATGTTGATCCTTCAAGGGATTCTCGAAAAATTGCATTGGAGCTCGAAGCGACGGCTCATATCCATATCAAACAGCTGGGATCCTTTTATCCGTACTTCGTAAATCTAATAGAAACAGTCCGGAGGGCCCGGCAATCCGCTAAACTGCTCTGCTTTTGCACTCCAAGAAGTATTTATTTTGCCCGTCGCGCCAAGCTGATTAATTAATTCCACTGTGACACAATCCTTGTAGATCAAAACGCTCGGTGGGGATTAACAATCCTTTCGATAATTATGCAATCACGATTCCTCTTACCTCCGCCTTTTCCCTGCGTCGATGGAAAGTGCGAAACACAGGTTCGCTATTAGCATAACAGTGTAAGATGGCTTTTGAAAGTATGATAAATTGCTCGCCTGTGAAGGATGCTCGACAGCGACTCTTTTTTTGTTGCCCGATGGCGTAACTTAGATTTCTTTTCTTCAGCTGTAATGCAAGCTTCCTAACGAAACTGTCATTTATAATTGTTCTTTATTGGTAAACGGAGGACCAAATATTAATTTAAACTTTATAGAGCTTCAATGAGTAATTAATAGTTGTAGAAGCATATATAATTATTTATGAAGAAATCAATTATATTTCGATCCTAGAGAAATTAGTAATAGAGAGCATACCTTGCCGCCTTTAATGACATCATTCGTTTTGCCAGCAGCGAAAAAGAGACGCGTTGTAATTTTTCATTTTCAATTATGTTTAATAGCTTCCTTAATTCAAATCAAATAAAATCATTTTATTTCATTTAGCAAATGCTGCTGATTAATATGTCGCCACTTTAAAAGGTATGTTTTATCTCGCTGGTAATGCCAGAAATGCTCTTCTCAATTGAATTATTTTTTTTTTATACGAAAAATTTAAATTTATACTACCTTTAAATGTGCATAACTTATTGCGACATTGATCGATCTTGATGAAATGTTTCACAATTTATATAATTGACATAGTTCTATAGAATGAATTTTTCTTTTAAAATTTTTATTAGATAACCTTAATGACGAGTCCTCTAGTAGACCTATGGCGAAACGCTCCCTTTCTATTTTTTCTCTTTCCATTTCACACGCATTTTACCTGCTGTCGAAACATCAAGTAGTGTAAACAAATTGTTCTAACTTTAAAAATAAAAAATGATCGTCTTTTCTAGATCGTCAAAATATTATTTTGACCAACTGTACAGGATGTACGAAAACGATTTGCCTCGACTATTATCAATTTTTGCGATTATATCGTACTCCTATTTACGCCGAGAGGGGCGAACCTGCAAAAGAACCATGAAAAATGCTGAACAAGTTTTATTATTCCCTAGGCCGATCTCATTCGTGTAATATTTGCATTTCAAGTATCGCACGGAATTCGTCTTATCATATACTTGTTTGTTAATATAGATTAATACTGCAATTATGAAACAATGCAATGTTTTGACGCCCTTCGTGTGCGTAACACTAAAGCTACCGAACAGTAAACTTGGCTAATACATATTCTCCTATAAAATTGACAAGAATTAATTTATTTGGATTTTCTGCGATTTTTATTACAATGTATGATGGAATGGAAAAATCCATCGAATCAATTTCTGCGAAGACAATTGTATAACGTCCGTAATTATCAAATAAATAATCTGGAAAGTCCCTAAAACATACATATTCAGGCTCCTTTCGAATTTAGTTTATAAATATTACGGGAATGAGATCGGTCCAGGCAACGATAAAACTTTTAATCATTTACCACGAAAAAACGATCAGATCGTGACCCATACTTCGTTTTACAAGATTATTTAGCTCAACGAATAACATGCGTTACGACCATAATAAAATTTAACCTCGAAGCACGACGAAGGACAATTTCGCGGCAAAGTTCACCTACAGATCTTTGTCAACGTAATCGTGTAAAACATAATATAATATATATAAATATTATTATTATAAATAAATTATATTATATTTATTTAAATATATATTATATTTAAATATTAAAAATTAAATATAATTATAAATAATATATTTATTCTACTTGTAATATTTTATGATTATTAAATCTTAACCATTAAAATAAATACTTGACGTTGGAAATCTAAAGTACAACATATTATTCAATTAAGAATATTAATTATTTATAAATCTTTATTATAATAAATATATATATATTATATAATAATTATAAAGTAATTAAAAAATTTATTATATATATATTTATTACATAAATAATTTATACTATAAAAAAAATTAAACCAATTTTTCATTGTAATTTTTTTCAAAAAATTCAAAAAATTACAAAAATGATCATTTTTTTCAAGTTCAAACGTGTAAAATTCTCTCGTGTTAGTCAAGATCTGTTATTTTGATATACCCCGTACATATTTTCCAATTGGATACAATATTTATTGTCGTTTATACTACCGAAGAAAGTCGGGCTTTTTAAAACGTCCTTCTAATAATTTTTTCGAACCATCAAATATGTAAATATGAAACCGGAATATTTTAATAGAAACCACGTTTATTGTATGAAAGTAATACAAAATATTTTAATCAAAGTATTACCCATCGATAGCTATACAGTTTTATCATCTCTGTGACGATTTATGGATGCCACGCTCAAATTTTCGTACATTTTCCTAAGATGCGAATCGCTGATTAGCAAGTGCGTGTCTCATCGATGCGAAAACAGTGAGTTGTATTAATATTCGGTCACCGTGATACTGTACAAGTTCTTGCTGTATATCTCCACTGTTAATAGACTTAAAGAATTCGTCGTTTTGTAATGATAAAAAACACTTATTTTAAATGCTAGAAACATAGTTTTTATTTATTTAATTTGTACACTTGTCGGGTTAATGAATGTTAAACAAAATAATGCTGAATTTTGACATCGTAAAAATATGCGGACATTCCATACGCTTGGCAATTTGGCCGTCCTGTTAAACCAGATACGATATTCGCTGGCAATGTTCGTAAACATAAGATGTAAGCACTATCTGGTAAAGCTAGTTTCCCAGTTTAATTCCCAAAGTTTCCAAAGTTTATTTCCCTACTAAACGCTTCAATCGTTTCCTTGACCGGTTTTGCTGTCATTTATGGGGGATTATCATGAAGCAAAGTCACTTTGCGTTGCCTTTTTCGATATTCCGTTCGTCCTCTGAATCTTTCCCATGGCTTTAAAACGTATTGAGATGGCTTCCCGTGTCACATTTAATTGATCCGCGAGTTGTTGTTGTTGCATTTGATCGTCATCCTTATCCAACGACGCTTGCAATTCGCTGTCTTCCACGTTCCTCGTTTCTCACATGAAAATTGCAATTCTTCCAAATTCTTTGAACCACTCAAAGCACTGTGATTTATCAAGAGAGCATGCTCATCGTAAGCTTTGACAAGCATTCAATGCGATTCTGCAGCAGGTTTCTTAAAAAATGGTAACAGAAAATCAATTGCTGTCCGTAAATGGTAGTTTCCAGGTAGAAAATTCGACACGTTCAACGCTATTAAAAACTATGCTGTTGTATAAAACTTGTATGGTTGTGAGTTGAAAATCTTTATCAAATGTCAAAACTACATTGACAGCTAGCGCTACGTATGAGCAAATTTTGCTTTCATATTTACAGACCTGGTATATCCGGCTGTCAGAATCGCAAACAAGTCCCCGTAGCGCTTAAATCCGTGCACCGTTAACGACCAGCATATAATTGTTTCAATTTGCCCGCGCGATGTTTATTCATAATTTGTTAATCCAGGAAAGATGCAGCGGTTAAAGTGGAGGGCCAGTTTCTGGTGCGGCACATCTACGATGACGAGGTTACCTACAACATCATATCAGCGGCTGCGAACCGGCTCAGTATGTACATTTTTCAATTTCCGTTCGAATTGGTCACCGAAACTATCTGCCTCGCCTTGTGAACACCTTTGCCAGCTTTCTGGCGCATTCGCAATAAGTACCTATAACATAAGCCTCTTTTTTTAGACCGATTGAACCGATATTTCCCGCTGTCATCCTTCCATTCATATTCTGTTTGTTCCGACCGCTCGTTGCTTTTACAAAAGGAAATGGCCAAACAGCCTAATACCCATTTCTCAAAGACTCAAACAATAAGATAAAGGGGATGCAAAAGTAGCAATCTCCACTTACAAGATTCACAGACGGCAGATCGATTCTCGGGGACCAATTGATTCTGCTTCAGATCCTATAAAGTTGACCAAGACACACCGAAACTCGCCTTCTTCTCCGTTCCTCCTCTTGCCCCCGCCAACCGTCTATTCAGCTCTTTTTATTGGCCAAAGTGATGACCTCAGCGGAGAAATAACACCGTTCTGCAGATCCTTCGACCCAACACTAAACGCCGCTACGTCTTATAGCCACGGAGCTCCGTAGACCAGGCTATCGGGACCGGCACGAAATGCGATTCCTCTTTTCTTGGTCGTTTTGTCAACCCTTTTTACCTTCTTTACTGCCTTTATCCGCGAACGAGGTGACCTCAACACAGAAAAAAAAATCCTTTCAGCGAGTCCATCGTACCGGTTGCAGGTCGAAATACGATTCTCTTACCTCGAGACCCTTTCCTTTCGTCTTTGGTCCTCCCGATGGTATCTTTTTGCTGTTGCAATGTGCGTTTGCTTTTTGGGGGAAGCCTCGTTCAGGACACCGCTGGGTATGATATCGTTTCTTGTGAAAAGTCAAAATATCGTCAGCGATATTATTTCCTAAACTGCTGTAGATAGATTACCCATTGGACATTTATTTGTGAACTGTTTAAAACGTATATTTTTCAAAATACTCCTTGTAAACACTATTATTCCCAACGTAGCGAATGTACATGCAATTAGCCGTTTGCACTCGAAGCTATTTTGGTTAGAAAACCAAAGCATTTCTTCTGACCTAGGATGTTTTCATTCTACATGAATTATTTCACCTTGTGTATAGAGTGAGACACGAAAGTATTATAACGCTCTCAAATAAAACGTTTGACGCCTCAAATTTTGAGAGCCATTAATAATTGCAAAATATTTTTAAATTGGAAGTGTCTTCGACAACGTAAATAATACTGATAAAAGATGCGTCGCCGATATTGGTTACACGGATGCCACAAAAGTATTCGAACAACAAAACTTATAAACAAAACGATCTTTGAATTCAATAAATTGTAAACATTGGTTCCTTCGGTTGATATTACACGCTTCCCCTGTTCGGACCAGCAAATGTTAACGAAAGTGTAAATTTGTGTGAATAATGTGTGCAAAAAAGTCCGAAACTAGCATCACAGATAGAAAACTGATAATGAAGTGGCACAATGAAGGCAAGAGCTATGACGAAATAGTAAAGTTATTAGGAAGAAGCAAATAAACTATTCGCTATATAGTAAAACAATTAAAAACAACTGGTGTTTTGCAAGATGAAGTCCGTTCTGGTCGACCCAAGAAATTAACAAAATGGGAAGAAAACGTAATTGCGCGTAAAATAAAAAAAGACCCAACAATTTCGAGTCCCAAAACTTGCTAGACTAGTCGCTGATATCTTTGAGAAACAAGTTCATCTCGAACTTTGTCGAAGAATCCTCCGTGAAAACAATTTTCATGGTCGTATTCCCCGAAAGAAGCCATTCATTAGCAAAATTAACAAGCAGGAGAGACTAAATTTCGCTAAAAAGTATGCGAGCAAGGACAAGGACTGTTGGAAACGCATTAATTTTTTGGACTAAAGTCATAAAATGTCTTAAAATTGTCATAAAATGGCATGAAATTTAGAGCAAATCAAACAGAGAGATGGACGTGAAAAATCTACGTCCAATCATGAAACATGGAGGTGTATCCATAATGGTGTGAGGATGTATGGCGGCCGACGGTGTTGGAAACCTTGTCATTATTGATGGAATATTAGGAAAACTGCGGAAAAATTAGGGCTAGTTGGTGATTTTCATTTTTAGCAAGACAATGATCCTAAACATGCCGCACATATTGTTAAACAATGGATCATTTACAATGTACCCCACACTTTAGAAAAACCTTCACAAAGTCCAGATATCCCCCATTGAATACTTACGGACAGAAATTAGCAGACAACTTAATAAATATAATATTAATTCCAAGGAAGGGTTAAAAACGAAAATTTTAGATGTTTGGAATAATATAGGAAAAAAAATGACTGAAAATTTGGTAGACAGCATGCAACGACGTTTGTAAGCCATAATAAGTGCTTATGATGGACCGACAAAATATTATAACTATACTTTTATGTTAACAATAAATTACTCGTTTAACCCCTTGCCCTACAACAACGAGTCAGACTCGTGATCAAGGTTTCGAACTGGATCTTATAAACATGTATTTCCTTAATTTTCTTTAAACGGAAATAACATTTTATTTAATTGTTGATCGTATACGATCATTGGAGAATAACTAGGCACGTAGTAACTACAAATTTGTCTTTCCTTTTTATCGTTCTGGGGAGGACAATGAAAGTCTAGTCATTGTTATTGTAAAATAAGTCGTAGGTCAAGGGGTTAATCGTTCGAATACTTTTGTGGCACCTGTTTAGCTGCTATTCGCAACAAATCTTTCATAAGTATTATTAATGGCACCGAAGACACATTCAATTTAATATATATAACCGTGCTACCTGTATGTTATTATCCGAATAAATATATTTTGTAATTTTTAATGTGACTCGCATTTTTTACACATCAAACTTTTCATTTGAAAGCGTTCAAATATTTTCGTGACTCAATGTATGTCTTTTTTTATTGGTACTCGTGCGTACAACCGTTAAATTTTTTCGATATAAAGGTAGCGATGTTCAAATTGTTTTAAATAATAGTGTGGCAATTTTTCGTAGCGCCTTAGTGTCGCCACTCGAGTGCTAACGGTTAATACGCATGAAGATTGAATAATCGAATAAGAAGATTGATGCCCTGGGTCAAAATGGAGCCGATCGTGATGAACATATGAAACGAATTGAACGCATGGTTTACCAAAAACAAGACGCCGAATGATCTATTAATTTTCACAAATGGACGCGTTTGTCATGGGATTGCCTCCGCAGCAATTCAACATGATCGAGCGCACAATAATTGCTATGCATCCCGAATAACTGATCAGCAATGGATTCCAGCATCCAGAGGAAGACAGTTTAACTGATTCTGACCACACACGATCTCTTCGGATCGAGTTGCCGTTTGAGCTTCGAATGCTGCTCGTTAAAATTTCAACCCCCTAACATCCCCCATCGATAGATTTAAGCGACACTCGACAGCCATTCAGCGATTTCGCCATTAAACGGAACTGTTCAGAATCGGGTCCGTGAACGAGCACGAAATCGAAAGCCACGGATTAACGAGAAATCGTGTATTCCAGATATCCCGGCGAACGAGATCCTAGAGCTGTTCGGACGGACGTTCTTCGAGTTTTGCCAGGATTCCGGATACGATAAGATTCTTCAGGTGCTGGGGGCAACGCCCTGGGACTTCTTACAGGTAAATGCATGCTTTTATCTTGGAGCATTTTTTCTCATATAACGTTTCTTAAGTATTTAACCCTCTATGGGCCGAATTTTTTTCTTAAATATATGCAGATTAAAAGAAATTTACCAGCTAACAGCCAAGTCAGCCATGTATGGGTGACAGAATTGTTTGTCCATGATTAACACTAGAAAGACTGAAACTTAGTATATACCTATATTGCCCGAAAACAGTCAAAATAACTGCATTGTGAAAGAATAATTAATGTGTAAAGAAATTTATTTAAAATTAATTTTTAATATCTTTTAAATATTATTTACAGTTATACAACAGGTTATTAGTAAATATTAATAATAAAATAAATTTACTTCACTTGGAAAAAAAATAATTTATACATTATTATTTGTACATTATATGCAAATAAAAGTGGAAATCTTTTTATGTGTACATCTTCCGCAAACATACTTTTGACGTTTTTCACATATATTATTTGTTTTGTTGTTGTGGCAAAGACGTACTTGACAAATTTTGCGTTTGTTAGAATGGGTTGCATTTGATGATGTTGCAGCTGATCTTTGTGGGTTATGTAGGATAATAAGGTTATCTATTATCAACGAAAATGCACTGTTAAGATTATCTGCCATAATGTTCCTTTCTGCGTAGCCTGTTGGCCCTTTCACACCCATGAAAATACAAGTAGATGGTAACGTTCCAGGAATACCACCTTCGTCAAATTTTGACCACACAGTACCATCGGCAGCTGTTTCTGTTTTCTGAAAGGTGTTTTCAGTTTCTTCATCAGAGTCTGAACTACTTAGCACCCTACACCTTTTCCTGGGCATATTAATGACACTTTCATTTTCATCATTGGTGATCGACTCTTCATCGCTATCTTCAGTTTCAGATGTTTCACTTTGAATATGAACCGCTTCATCTTCAGATGATAGTTCAGAATGTATTGAATCTGATTCTATATCGGAGCACTCTTCGCTTATGTTAGCTCTTAGCTTTTCCAATAACTCACTTCTATTCGACATTTCTTTCATGAATTTAGGGCGCAAATGATATAAAATAAACAACTTGTTGGAACAAGTATCACTGCATAAAGATACGAATAACAAGTACTACTTTAATTTATTGAGCAACGTGTCCATTTACACGATGAAGTTTTTGATGCTAGTGTCACGAAAAAAAGTAGGAGAGATACGGCAGGGA
The DNA here is from genome assembly GCA_028453745.1 of Agapostemon virescens. Taxonomy (NCBI): domain Eukaryota; kingdom Metazoa; phylum Arthropoda; class Insecta; order Hymenoptera; family Halictidae; genus Agapostemon; species Agapostemon virescens. The sequence continues at coordinate 3,070,045 of CM052099.1, forward strand.
GGTACGCGGAAAGAGACGAAGTTGTGATACTAGCATCAAAATAATTTCCACCTAACCTACGGAATCAAGAAGCACATGTACTTGTATGTTATCATGTAACGGTAATCGAAAAAAATGAAAAATGTTATTTCAATACAAAGCCGAAATGGTCATATAAGAAATTTACTCAATTCAATAATAAGAGTCAGTTGATTATTTTAAATTTCTCAAGCAATCAAAACGACTGCTTTTTGGCAAGATAGACATAACGCATATATATACCGGAAATGAAGGAGGGGGGAGGTAACTACAATTATTAATAAACGCATTTATATGTTGTACAAAAATTCTAAGAAATTGTATCATTATATACATAATTTTTTTTCTAATTGAAATTCAAAAGCAGTCAAGACGACTTCCTTGGGCAATCTAGTGTTAAAAATAAATTAGTACGTTAATATATTCGTTGCACTCAATTTAATTAATATCTGGAGAATACGCAAAGGTTGAAGGATAACTATGTGTCATACGTTTGAGACTTTCCATCGTTGTTTCATTATATAAATTACTTTGATTTTGTAGAATTTTTGAGGTTGTTAGTTGAGCAGTTAAAGTGTTAAGCAATTTTATTATAATTTGTAATGTTTGCACTTCTGTGCATAAAAGCTTAAGCGTGAAATTCCATAAAACAGTTTGCACTTGGTGTCAAACATAGATGTACGTTGAATTTGGAACATTTTATTCTTGGTACTCCTCTGTTGGATCACACTGCAGTGCATATGTATTGGTATAGTCAACTATATACATGTAGTTCGTCAAGGATCTTTTAACTTCGAAGGAAATCCTTCCAACAGTTTGAGATAGTTGTGGAAAGCTTTAGAACTGGCTTAAAGAATTTCAAGAATCCTTGTGCAGAGTTTGGAGATGCGGGATGATTTGAGCTGAACATTTCTCCGTTTAACTCTTAAATTAAATGAAGAACTCGCTTCATTTTGAAGTTTCGATAGAAAGACGGTAATGGAATTCAACAAGACACAACGCGTTGTAGCCATTAGCTATCAACTTCGTCAAACGGCGGACCGTTTCTATAAAACTGGTGGGATTGATTAAAAATTTGTTTAGTTTAGAATTCTGATGTCATTATTTTACACCGTGCGTTGGTACTAATTATTAATAATATTACATTAGATGATTGCAAGTGACCAAAACGAAAGGCCCGTCGATATTTATATTTATCATCGTAACCAGAACGAAACTCGTTTCATCGATAATGATTAACGCGATCATCAGAAAAATAATTCGCATCGGCGGTAATACTTTTCGTTACCCAAAACAATTATCGATGCCAATAATAGTTACTTGTAACCACAACCGAATACCGTCATCAACGATGGTCATCTGTTTCAAGCGTTTATCAGGCAATAACATTCTAAAATTACGACAATAGATTAACCCTCTATGGACCGAATTTTTTTCTTAAATATAAAAAAATGTATGCAACGGAAAATTAATAATTACAAACCTATACATGCAGATAAAAAAATTTACCAGTTTAAACAGTTTTATTATAATTTGTAACTTTGCAATAACAACGGCTTATGATGTTTGCACTTATGTGCATAAAAGCTTGAGCATGAAATTCCATAAAACAATTTGTACTTGGCCTTAAACATAGATGTACGTTGCATTTGGAACACTTTATTTTTGGAACCCCTTTGTTTGATCACACTGTATTGCATATGTATTGGCATAGTTAAGTATGTCACTTATAATTTTACTGTCAAATAGTTTTCGAAAATGGCTCACAGGAGAATAGGGTCCGTCGGGGTCTTCAGGACAATCTCCTTTCCAAGGGCAATGACAACTATTATTTGTCTGGGATACTGACCGCTAAACAATTTTTTGTGGTCCAGAATTTTCCTTATCCGATGATGATTCGGTACTAAATTCATCATCACTGTTAATAACATCTATGCGTTGTCGGGTAAATACTACTGGATGATCTTCATCGGACTCAGAATCTAATAAAGAATCTACGGATATGTTACCGTTAATGCGTCTAATTCTAATTCTAATGAGTATATGATATATAACTCTGAAAAAGAAGAAAGCACAAGCATTATCCGTAATATACCAAAATCTATCATAATAGCCTGCTGTAACCTGAAAGTCACAAAACTGTATCATATATAAATAGTAACAAAATGATTATTGAAATTGCAAACAAATTAGTTCTTCTTGATATGCAAACCCAAAGCTATTATGTACGCTTTGTTTTTTTTCACTAGATAGGATATAATAGAATAGATTGAAGCACAAATAATGTAAATTGCATAAAATGGTTCCGTTGGTTTCTATCTGCAAACAACTTGCAAGGCATTTACTTTGATATTTCAGGAGGACGTTGCTAGCAACAATTATCAATTTTTTTATTTGTTACCTCAGAGACATTATATAATTTAGGCGTATACGTTGTGCTATAAAAAAATTAAAATCATTTGGTAAAATGTCGATATATTAACTGGTGACTTAAAAGTTACACGGCCCCATGCACTGGATTAGTATGCTCACATGTTCACCAATGGCGGAACAATTAAGTATTTGGCTATACTTAATTTATAGTAATTTGTTACGAAATAATAGTATAGAAATAAATTTGAACTCTTTCTAAAACTTGATGCTTTTCTATTTAACGAGAATCGATCATTTCCTTATAGCTGTATATATTTAATTTGTGGTAATTATTTACGAAATAGATGACATATTTTAAAGCTCAAATTTCTCATTTTGATTATAATTTTCTTCGGTAACATTTTTGCATAATAAAGCGAATGGGAGACTCAAGAAACATTCTTAAAAATTGCTATGTATTGAATCCTTCGTAAAAACGTTAGAAAACTTTTTGTCGTGACTGTATCCGTAAAAGAGACTAGGATAATAATTTCAAATCAACGAATTATGTTTCACTTATAATCTTACATTTTAAGGAATCGTTAACTTTCTCTTTTGTGTTTAAATATTTTTCGAAGATACATTAGTTATACATAAGGGGCTGCGATTTAATTTGTACATCTCATACATCCCACTGTACAGAGAGAAAGGGATGAATTATTTATAATTGCATATTATTATATAATAATCATAATTATAATTTATAATTTGTGGAAATAGTACACGAGTAAATTTTTACCCTAAGTAACGTACGAAATTAATAATAATTGTTATTACTTGACAACGATTTTCTCATCTTACACTGTAACCTGATCATCGTTTAAATATTGCGCGATTATTATTCACTGTAATACGCGTTCGAATAAAATTGTTTCTAATATTCTGTGTCTCCACCTCTTATCATCCAAGGATAAATATTCTTGATTCACACAACTAATATCGCGACAGACGCACTTTGCATTTATAATAATATTACGCTACATCATTTAGAACTTCTGCAAATTCATAACTTTCGAAAATTGTACTTCAATATTGTAGTGGCTCGTTCTAGAATCGCAATCACTTACCCCTTTATTTAACAATTTAATCCCGAGATTTTAAAGTATGATATACTGTTCCATGTTGCATATCGTTTTGTATACACAACGATAGAAAATGAAATAATGTTTATTGTTTTAAGATGAATCTAAGTAAAATGGTTAAATTCAACTCATTTCTTTCGTAATTAAATTATTGCAGGGCAGACAACTCCATAGTTTGTATTCAGTGACCCCTATTTACTGTAATGAGAATAACTGAACCAATAACCACAAGCTTTATATAAAATTACTATTTATTCCTAGGAATATAGAAGAGTAACAAACATTCAACATTATAATTATTTTTATCAAAGTTAGAAGTAACTTAGAAACTTGTTTTCAATAATTAATGTCATCTGTATTGGTAATACCAATATACAATGTATTTGGCAATATTTAATATATTATTTATTTTTTATATTTTGTCCACATTCCTTTTTCTTGCAAAACAGCGTTAATTCGCTTTTGCAGACTTTCTACTAATTTTTTTGCAATAATTCGGAGATATTTCTTCCCACTGTTCTTCAATATTAAATATAATTATAATGTTGAATTTTTATTATTCTTCTATATTCCTAGCAATAAATTATGATTTATACAAAACTCGTAGTTACTGGTTCAGTTATGCTCCTTACTGTATATTCGATCGATCTCTTAAAAAAGCACGAGTCCTTTAGAATTTAACCAAACGACTTGAGATTTTTAAAAAAGGTTAGAGGAACTAGTCTTGCGGATAGCGTGTACAAAAACTGTTGAAAGAATTTCAATTAGTCGAAATGGCAGTAAAAATATAGAAGGTAAAAATATAGTAAGTAACGGTTGCAGTTTTCCTTACACGTTTGCTTATTTATTTCTGGATCGCTCTATTTCGATGAAACTTCCTTTCCGGACATTTCAAGTATTTAAATCATTCTATGTTGTTTAAAATGAAAAATACAAAATGGTACATAGTAGGCATTTGAATATTGATGTGAGTAACTGTATACGGCGGGTATCGTGTTCGGAGGAATTCCGTGCGTATATTTTCACACACACGCACACGGAATCGTTTCTGGACGATCCTCGCGAAATTCCCTCAGGCTACAGGCACCCGGTGACCGACTCCCAAGATTCCATCGATTCCATTTGCTTGTGGACCAAGTGAAAGTTGCCAGAAAGGATGTACACGTGGGCAGAGCGTTCGCGATTGACCGGTGATCCCAGTGGAATCACGTTCCATTCGGTTCTTTTTCGATTTGTTTCCATCGTCTCGTCCCACGGTGGTCAATTTGCCTAAAAAAATAAAAAGGAATAGTTTGCAGATAGAAAATACGTTGCGTACACAATGCCAGTCGCTTCGTGCGAATTGTATATACTTATAATAAAAACAACTTCATTAAATATAAAGTAGAAAAAAAAATGTTTAAAGAATTTAACAATAGAATTACCAAACCAGCCACTTTATCTGGTCCCCTAGTTTTATCTTTTGCAATTATTGAAGTTATAAAAATAGTTTCATCAGAAATATACGCATGGACATCTTTAACACTAGAACTATCGAACAATAAATTCAATGATATATCAGCCGTTTATTTTGAAAGTGGCTTAAGTCCATTCATGCTCGAATGGAGATATTGAAGGGTTTGCGTTGGATTAAATTTAAAAATATGGGTAACAGATAACATAATAGAATAATATTTTTGGATTTCTAAAGGTGTCAAATTTATCATCCCAATTAGGGAATGGATTTACGCCATTTTTAAAATCAATGAAACGACGTTTTCTATTCTTAAGAAAGCACAAGTCCATAGGAAAAGTAAATTTCCCTTGAAATTAAAATAAATGTATACACTTTTATGTTATAAAATCAAAAAAATATTCAACTTTCATTCTTTGTTAAATAATTTTTACATTAAAATTAATATAGTTTTATTAATTATTATTCAGTTTTCTCCTGTTTGTGTACGCGGGAGGGATTTAAAATAACTGTGGTGTGCAGGTGGTATGTAATGTAATAAATCCATTAAGTCCTTATATTTTAGGTTTGTGAGTGGTCTCGGTTTTTGTATAGTGATGCCAACTGGATATTATTAAAGTTTTTCGGTCTTCCCTGTTACGGTAGTAAATCCAATGTTTTGAATGGTGCATCCTCGTTCATTGTCGTTTCATAGAATAACTTATATGGATCGCTTCTCAAAAATCTCATCCAACATACTTTAAACCATTTTACTCTTTCACCGTCAATATTTTTTAGCCTTTTAAAAATCGAATTTTCTGTGGACAGGCACTGTTCCATTGTTTAAAACAAAGTTATTGCACATTGATAATTCAACTGTTACTTTGATAATTAAACATAAAGCTGGGATCTCATAATATTTTATTGCATAATTATTTTCCATATCCATTTGAAACTCTCATAATGGGACTTACGCCATTTTCAAAATAAACTTTTTCATCGCTTCATCAACCAGCAAATTTTCGTGTTACAAAATCTTAACGATTTTAAATATATTAGTAACAAGTTGCCTCAGAATGAAAAGATCTTGTAAAAATGTAATTATTATGGTAGCTGACTCGATTTTTTAAAAAATGGAATTACGCCACTTTCAAAATAAACGGTCACATATTGCTTTGTAATAATAACGAGACTGCACCTATTGAAACTTCATACAATTCTTATTGTAAGGTATACATCATTAAAGAAGTACATTCGAAAACTTCTGATGAAAATATTTTTATAACTTCAATAATTGTGAAAGAAAAAACTAGAGACTAGTCAAAATGACTGATTTGGTAGTTCTAGTGTTAATGACGTGTACCTTACAATAAGTATTGTATAAAGGTTTAATAAATGCAGCCTCATTATTATTATAAAGGAATGTATATCATGGGATTAATCTTTTGGTAGTTTTAGTGTTAAAAATGCTATTGTGTTATTTACAATCTGCATACAGTCGTTACGAAAGGAAACGAAAGTCTGCGTCGTTTCTACGACTGGCGATTGACGCCGGCAATTTTTATTTTACATCAAAATCTACAGTATCCTTGTAACTTTTAGTGTTACAAGAAATTGTTTAAGAAGAGACAATTATTGAGGTAATTGAGATTTTTCTCTCAAGATTGTATATTTTGTTCACAGTTATCGAACATTGTTATAATAAATCTTTTTAATAGATCAACCAAGCAGAATATGTTGATTTTCGAATGACTTCTGCGCGAATTATACTTAAAACGTGTCACTGTTTGTATCATTGGAATCCTACTTAGAGTACGCTAAGATTGTATATCGTTTAAAGAGTTCGAGATAGTATGAAGAATAAGTATTCCCGAAGTTACAATTCAATTCGACTCTTACGTTAGCTGAAATATTATACCAATCAAAATATGTAACCAACTTTCGTCGTTTTTGTTTAAAACGCATACAACTGGGGTTATTTTATATCCTAGTTAACAAATACCTTAGTCAAACTTAAACTTTAAGATCAACAAACTACCAAGTTTAATGTGTTAGGGTAACGTTCGTCTTTTGTAATATACATTGTAAAAATTTCATCGGAATTTGTTCATACTGTTAAGAGCGACCAAGAACAGCAAAAATTACAGTTTTTCATGACGTTTCAACTTGTAACTTTCATCTTCAATACATAACACAATCTTTCTAATTTTTACAAAAGTAAAATGCTCGTTACACTACCAATCGAATGTCCGCTCGTTACACGAGTCACATTCCTTGCATTTTCTTCAGGCAAGATCGGAAATGTGTTAAGTGTAATAGATAGTTTTGTTGTATTTTCTCTTTTAAATTCAAAGTCATTTATTTACGTGGTCCAATGTTATTTGGAGAAGTTCCATCATAATTGCAATATTAACATATGTTAATATATGCCTGTTTTAATGAGAAACCGCGATCTCGGAATTTTCCATTTACCTTCGACAGGTTCTAGAAATTACAATAGCTTCGTCAAACTCGGTGCATAAGTTTTTGCTGCTTGCACAGCATTATTCAATATTTTGTTTTCATACATTATTCAGTGATTCTTATAAACTAGTATTGAAAGTGGACGTAACAAAAAGAAGGACACGATTTTCGCTTATTTAATAGCTTACAGTTAGTGAAAATGGTAATTTTGTGATGATTTCTTTATACTGTTACTACATGCACACATTGATCATGGCTTCAATTCAATATCGAAGGAGTTACAGATAGAAAATTGTATGCGATTCTGTCTACGTTTCGAACAATAGCGTGTAACTCGGATATGATTTGAATTTTGTCGATGGTTTTGGGCAAATTGGTCGACGTTTTCGCCCGGAGGCAATTTCGAACCTAGCCTGAAGTAAGCACACGTGCACCTGCATGCCTTGTGGAATGTTCATTCGCGCATTCCGTGGCCGAAGCATTTATATATCTGAGACACGACCCGTTCCAGGGAAACACGCCGGACCTGTCCACGATTGCAGCAACGAGCTGCTGAGTAATTGGACAAAAAGCTTGTAAACTTTTCCCTGTCCGTGATTGATGGATAATTACACGTTTTTCAATCGAACGGAGAACGTATCACGATCCTTTTGAATGGCATTAAGATCAATTTCTACTAGTCAGTTTAGAATTCGCACGATCCAAGGAGGTACGAAGGGTCCATTTTCTATAAGTGTTCGTGTACCAGGTTTGTAAATTTGAAATAACCGTCAAATCGCATCATTGACGCCATTTTCTTGTTTCGGCATCTGATACAGATTTTCAACTCACAACCGTACAACTTTCGTACAATAGCATAGTTTTTAACCAGTTAACTGTGATTGACGAGTATACTCGTCATGAAGAAGTGGCACGATTTTGCGTATTGACGAGTATACTAAGTATACCAGTTATTAAAGAAGTTGACCTGAAAATTTCTAATGAAAACATTTTTATAATTTCGATAATTGCGAAAGAAAAAACTAGGGACCAGTCAAAATGACTGGTTTGGTAGTTCTAGTGTTAAAGGCCCTAGAGATGCTCGCACAAGAGGCCAAGTGTCGACCACCGTGTCGTTTGTTACCTGCATCTTAGAACCTTTTACTCTCCTCTACATATCAAGGGATGTTTATGCCAGACTCTTTCAGGTCTAACCCGAAGTACTGAGAAATATAGGAGGCGACCAAATTCACTCCGGGCACTGAACTCATGAAGTCAAAAAAACGTTTTAAATGCTGTGTTAGTAGTCAGATCAAACCATAGGTCCATACGACGTACGTTTCATGCTCAGTTTATGTCGGAACGTTTTACGTCCATTGTTTAAGACAAAATTTAAAATATTATAGTATCTTCTGATTGTCCATATATTTAATCCTTTGAGTGAATGATAGTAGTAATAAAAATGACAGTCATCGTAGTAGAAATAATGGTGATAATAATAATAGTAATTATATTAAGCATTTCAACTGTAATAATTACAAGAAAGTATCTAATAGGTTAGCATATGGCACTCGTATGGACCGTTTATTTTAAAAATGGTACAAGTCCATTTTCTGTTGTTTCAAGAAAACTGAAGATTAGCATATCAGTCGCTTACAAAATATAAGTTTATTATGGCATGCCTGGCAATGTTTCTATTAATTTATCAATATGTAATTTAATATATGTAATTTAATAATATTCACCAGATCTCTAATATATATACATATATATATTAAATTACAAAATTTTCATAATTTCATTTAATTTTAATTATGAAAAATTAAATATCACTTAAACTATATTTGATATTAATCCAATTTTGTTTGTAAATATCAACAAGAAATATAATGGGAGTAGTAAGTTTATTGAAAGCGTTAAGTATATTATACATTGTGAAACTTAACATACGGTATTGCTATTATTTATTTACGCCTTTATGGGACAGTGTTTTAAAATATTCATGATGCATAGGAGGTATATAAGGTGATAATGATTAAAGTCAACAAAGCATTGCCATTTTTTAAGATATTAAACATTTACTAGTTATAAATAAAATGTTTACACTAAATTAAGCACAAGTTACGTGATGTCTCATTTAAAAAAAAAATTGACTTTCACTATTTTCAAAATAAACAGTCCATACATCAAGCTATATTTTTTAGACATTTCCGGTAGTACAATTAAATAATGTTTGAGACAAAATTTTATGAGCCACTTAGGTGGGCTGTATGTTTGTATTCTGGTTTACAGGTCCATACGATTTATTTTTTCGGCGAAACTTCGATTCCATTAAAAGGAAACTTTAGTCGGATGTCGTTAATCAACGAACTCATAAAAATCGCGCGGCGTCCAGTTAATTTATTTAGCGAACTAGGAACTCGATTTTTATCATAGTAATTACCGAACATTTTAGCGATACGTCTTGAATTTGAAACTCTGAAGAATTTTGTTTAACGTATGAACGTTCTAATTGGGTCAAAGCGAAGAAGAAAGCAGTATCGTTGAAATGAATCTGTACGAATGGTCTTTAGCAGCTATAAAATTTGGTTGGCTCGATGTGTTACTTTCAGTAATCGAATAAAAGATTTGCCAAATTTCGAATATTCGCATATATGTACGAAAGGTTTTAACTGTTTTGTGTTCAATAATTGAGCCGTTTATTTTGAAAGTGGCGTAATTCCATTTTAAAAAAATCGAGTCAACTACCATAATAGTTACATTTTTACAAGATCTTTTCATTCTGAGGCAACATGTTACTAATATATTTAAAATCGTTAAGATTTTGTAACACGAAAATTTGCTGGTTGATGAAGCGATGAAAAAGTTTATTTTCAAATGGATATGGAAAATAATTATGCAATAAAATTTTATGAGATCCCAGCTTTATGTTTAATTATCAAAGTAACAGTTGAATTATCAATGTGCAATAA